>JAOBAT010131564.1:0-12355 GCA_026413305.1 Hydrozoanthus tunicans | reverse complement strand
GCTTTATGTTTTTCCTTTCATTTCAAGTTATTGAAAGGAAATACAACAGAATATATCCTTATTTACAATGATGATCTCCTTTAAACTTTATTTCTTCTCGTGATGATGAGAGAAAAAGACTTAAAATGCTTATATGAAGAAAAATTAACATAAGCTATGATAGTTTGTTCGTCTGTACGAGTTCCAGACTAAAGAAGTTTCATTCTTATCCAGTTTCTGGACAGCGTTTTAATAGAACGATATATGATACCATAATAACCATCTCTTTATTGAATTAAAGTGCGTATTTCAAAGCAACTTGTTTAAAAACACTTTATGTCTACCCAACCCCGGAAATTTGACTAATTTTGACCCCCACCCCCTTCCCCCCTTGAAATTCCTAGCCGTCAGACCCCCTCCTCCCCCCTGGAAATTCCGAACCTTTCCGTGGTGGGGATGTGGATATTTCCTGGACTGGAACTACATAATTAAAATTAACGGCTGATAGTTAAAGTGTTTATATCAGTTGTGGGGTTTTTGTATGTATAAACTGCCCTTATCCTTTTATTGATGATGGCAAAAAAAATAGATTTCGGTTTTTCTTCATGATGTAATTTGCGTTTAAGGTTCTGCAAAACCACTTCCGGTTTCAATTTGGCCGCGTGATTGGAGTGGTAACTACTTTATTGTTTTCTGATCCGTGGCGTAGAAAGCAGAGTTTCGTGGTCAAAGTTTAACTTGTGTTGTGTGTTAGCTGTTCCATTTTCATGTAGGTATGAGTATCAACATCAAACTCCTCCTCTGAGATAGATGAGTCGTTTTCTTCATAAAACAAAATTCTCTGCCATTACTGATCCACTAGTTAAACTCTACTTTCTACGTCATGGACCAGAAAACAACTGTTTAAAGTGAAGATTTTGTACGAACACACGTCACTCTCTGAAACCATTTCGTCTTCTATGTATTTTTTGGTTTATGTTACTGGTTTTAAATACATACCAGTAACATAAAACAAACACTGATGCTGTGCTTTTAAACTTTGCGCTTAAATGAAGACACTTCTATAGTCACAATTTTTTTTTTCTCATTTCTAAATGATAAACAAAAAGATATTTGTTAAAAAAAAATTAAGCAGAGTTTCACCCTCCCCCCCCCCTCGAATTCACGGAATTTACTGGCTTGACTGACTTGGACACTGTAGTAAGACATGTTCCAGGGTAAAGCTCTGCAAAATTTTGAGCCAAGAGGCGGTTTAACTTCCGTGTGAGCGGTAAAAATTTCATAACCACTAAAAACCAAACATTCCAACAAAACATTCGTATCGGCGATATCTTATAAACACTAGTGGTAAAACGATACGCAAGCAAGGTTCGTTACGAAATTCTGTTAAAGTGCAAGTTTTCCCACCCCCTGGCAATTTTAGTTCATTAGAAAAATGCGTATTTCGTCAAAACTTCGATATTTCGCAGTTTGTATTTCCTTTTACCATCACTGTATTAGTTTCGTTGTAATTTCCTTGTTTGAAACAAAAATCAACATAAATTTTTGATTCAAAAGTAATTGTTTATTCTGTTCATATGTTTTAATACATGAAACAGTTTTACACCTGAATATGGTCCGTGCCTTGTTTCAGTTCGGAAAATGAGTCATGGCAACTTAAGGTGACGACCGCCTGACACAGGCTCTTTTATAGCGCGGTAAATTCTTGTTTGAAATAGCTATTTTACATACAAATAAATTACTTCTTTGTAATTATTTTACCTATCGAAAGCCTCCACAAACTCTCATAGAAGTCACGTTTAAGTAAACACATTAAACGGATATGAAACGCTAATGATATCACGAACTTTGATTTGTACAAACACTGTAATGTACACAGAGAAATTTCAAAATCTAAAACTGTCACAGAGATAGCGTCCACGCTACGCGTTATAAACAGCCACTTTTCAAACGCACTCTACATCATAACTAGTGGTGGCAATACCATGAAAGAATTCACAAGTTTTTTGGCTTTTGAGTTCATGTTCCGCGTAATATGATCGCTATCTAGTGACACTTACCTCCGAGAAGCTGGAATACGAAAAAGAAGATTCCACGAAGGACGGAGATCTTCCGTGCAACGACAAAACCAACCGTGAGGGCAGGATTCACAAGCCCTCCGCTCGTGTGAAACGTTGCCATTACCACAGTTGAAACAGTCAGCCCTGTAGTTAATGCAATGTGTAACACAGAGGGAGGGTTCCCAGGGGCCATTTGGATCGCCGAGCCAGCAGCTATAAAAACGAAGTAAAAACAACCGATGAACTCCGAAACAACACAAAGCCAGAACTCCTTTGCAGTCAGTTCCTTTAATATTGAGACGGCCATGATGAACAAGCGACCTTTCCGAGGAGCTTCTTGTTGGCAGTGTTGATTTTGTATCTCTCAATTGTGTCACTCGGGTTTATGTAAGAGTTCAACTTTGGGCGGAGTTTAAGTGGGAGATCAAAATTCAAATGGCTGTTGTCATTGTTGGTGATTGTTCTGGTTTGGTAGGTAACTTAATATAAACCACCGGCCGTATGTCAAGGTAACACCGTGACCCGAGTCGGCTACTCGTGACCGTTGTTAGCTTATTCAGAGAGGAAAACGTAAAATTTTGACAGGGTAGAACAAAGCGTCTGCAACCCGCGTCCATTGCTGGTCACGGAGAACGGGTGAAAGGAACCATGGAAGGTTCTGGTCAAAGAAAAACGAGCATCCAAGTCCCTTTCATATTGCTAGTTGTCCGGTTATTTTAAACAACCTATATTGATCTATTCAATACCAAACCAACATTAGTATTTTTACTTCGCACAAACACTTGGCCTTTATTAGTTGAAAACATTCGAGAGCATTACAGAAAATAACGACCTGACAAAAGTTTCAAAACGCTGATTTTCAAATGAGCTTATCTCAAAAAGCCAAATATTCTCCTTATGTCCGTTATCATTTAAAGTTTCAAGTGTATATTTGATGTTGTTATTGTTCCATTATGATTACAGCTATGTATTTTTAAAACACTTGTTAATCATTTTCGTATAGCAGTGACTAGGGAACTGACCAAGGCTTTGACCAAAAGCCGACGCTACTCATTGGATGCCGTTTTCTTGATCTTTAAAATGAAACAGCAAAAGCACATCCACGTGTTGCAATGCCGTGGAACATCAAATTAAGAGATCATAAATTAAGGTCCTGTTTCTTTTAATTAAAAAGTCTCAATTAAAGTTAATTGGTTACTCAAGGAACCATTTTCACCCGTGGGGGGGGGGTACTTCGGGATTAAAAGGGTAGGGTGACCATCGAGGAGTCCCAAAAACACCCTAAAAATACCAAGGGATAAAACTAACCACCCTAAAAAATAACTCTTTATAGTTAGCCTTTTTATAACATCACATTTTGTTTTATTGCAATTTTTCGTCATGGAAGTCTTTAAAAGGTAGCGTTATTTTTGTAGTAAAGGCTAAATTTAAAACCCACCTCTTTAGGCAGTTGTAGTTTTGTTATGCTAGTTTGATAACTATTATTATAGGTATATAAGTTTTATAACGTAAAGCGTAAAGCGCCGCTAAATCTTTGAGAAGCGCTGTGCTATGGGTATTATTACTAGAAGTAGTTGTCAGGCAGTAAACAAACGATTACATTAAGAAAAAAAATATTGAAAATCAATACTGATGAAACTGTTCAAAAAATTGCGTGTATCTAGCCAAATGATCTTTTCCTGTTGGTCATTGTATTGCACAGGGCTCATATCCGTCCACTTCGGTTTTGGATATTATAACCTACAGGATGAAAACGCCCCCGCATTCTAGAACAACAGATCAGGCTCAAAGAACAAAAGGACAATGAGTTTGGAATCTCTGGACCAACCCGGGTTATTTTGTAGTATCGACAGTTAAATCGCTTCTTCTATACACTCTTTTTTTACAAGAAAATGCTTTATAAGAATATTGAGGCTGAAATTAAGGAATAATGCTAAGGCTCAGAATTTGTTAAAAGTAGTGACCTCTTCGTCAGGCTTTTCTGCAACAGTTTGACAGCCCAGGTGTCGGATGAGTTTAAGAGTCTATACCCAAACTGAATGGTGTAAATTGATTCGTAATACCAAATGCCACCGACTTATAGCAATCTGTTGATGCTATTCGATACCACAGTAATTTCAAAAACGGAAAGTCTATGTTACCGATATTCCCAAAACTAGTTCATTCGTATAAGAATATTTTCAGCCTACCGTGTAGCATGAAAATTTTGCGTGTTCTAATTTTTGCGAATTTTCCAGATTGACCTCGATCCGCAAAAATTAGTTCCCGCAGAAAAAAAATTCCCGCAAAATTAAACGCCGAAAAAATTAACTACCTTCAGTCAAATCAAAAACTCTGCTTTTAATTGACTTAACGCGGTAGTCTGTTCAAGCAAACAAGACATTGTACAAAGAACAAAAAATGTCAAATGAAAAGCAGTTCAGTTCATCAGATTGGTGCGAATGGGTCATCTGAAGGAACGCCATTTGCTAGGGCGTCTGTGATGCCGCGTTTTTTTCATATATTGTCGATGATCGCGGGATTTTGCTGCATGCGTTGATAAAAATCAATCACCCACGTGATTAAAGCTCACGCATAACTGGAATGGCCACCTCAGTTGCAAGGTCACTGGTGTTTTGCCCAGCGTTTATCTTCTTCTCAGCTTCTCCAGCATTGCCACTTATGTTCCACTTAAATATTCTGCTACTTGAAGATAGAATCACTAAAAAATTAGTTCCCATCAGAAATTTCAGTCATTTCGAGTCGCAAAAATATGTTCCACAAAAAATCGCCAATCCGAAAAATAAAACTCCCGCAAAATTTGCCAAAAAATAAGATTATCCAGCCTCGGTCATATCAAACTTTGGTTTGCAATCCATTCGAGTCCAAAAAAAATTTTTTATAAAAAAAAGAGGCAAGTCAATTTTACCTTCTAACTTTTCAGTGCTGTTCGCAGAAAGGGACATGTTAAATACCTCACCAATCTTGCTGAAATTGGTAGATAGGGCCTCCACTACAGGGAACGCTTGAATTAGTTTAACTTATAGTCAGTGACTCTTAGTTTGCTAGAGGCCCGGGAAGGGGGGTTACTCCCTTTGTTGTAAGGTAGAGGTGCTTGTCGTTTTAATGGCCAAATTTGGCAATTTGCTGATGTTTAGGGATTCTCAGAGAAAACTCAAGGTCGTAGTTTCAGGAAAACGGTATATTTTGGGGGAGCAAAAAACAAAGCGAGTATAGTTCCTTCTGCGTTTTCTCCTGCATTTTTCAAAATTGACGTTTTGGAGTGTTTTTAGAGTCGAAAATATTCCCATCTTGGTATTTTTAGGATATTGTTCCTCTGGGAACTTGTCGTTTATCACCACCAACAATATCAAAGTATCCGGCCAATCTGGCACGGAGGCGTTGCGATTTCAATCCAATTCACTTTATACACACACACGTAACAGTTAACACTCAATATAAGCAAGTAGAAAGTTTGTTGCCGAAATATATACACGCACACGTAGCCCTACAAAACATCTTTCTCCATATTTGGATTTATAGGAGTGTTCTAAATAGTGGTTCCGTCTTTTGCTTCTTCTTAATCGTGTAGAATTTAGTAGTAGAAAACACAAATAATTGCTACTAACAAAGCTTGGTTCGCTAGTGTTTTTCCCACCTTGAAAGCTGAAGTTTAACGAAAACCTTTTCAAATTTATCAACCTTAAAGCGCCTGGACCCAAACATTTGACTATCTGAAGTTCTATATATGTCAATCGGTGTGCTTGGAGCCATACCATTGAAAACTGACAAAATAAACTCATTACGTAACGGCGGCCATCGAGTTTCTTTTATATTCAAGAAAGTGAAGTTTATTCAAAAATGATTTTTTTTTTTTTGCACTTTGGGACAAGTAGGAGATACAATAATTTTTCTACCACCTAGAAATTTACCTAGTTATGATCATTCCTGAGCTGACTAGTTGCTTTAAAAAGTTTTGCTCTTTGCGTGGTTGCGTCGATTATTTTTAGTTCTCAGTGGGAGTGCCATTTTTTATTGTGGCGCCGAGAAGGTTAATGTTGTCGTCGATCGAGTGTTTTCTACTCAGTGTATGGCTTAGGGCCAAGTCGCATTTGAGGCCGAAACTGTTTATTTAATGTTGAATATGTCAAAATCTGTCAAAATTCTGTCATCGGGCCGCTTGGGCAAAAGCGACCTACTTTTTTGGGCCACTCGATTTTTCTGCCTACAAAGAAGATATTACATGGACGCGCGGAGATACGAATTTTATCTTCTCGAGCGCAGCTCACTCGTGAGATATTTTTTCCACACTCGATGATAAAATTCTATTTCCAAGCGGCCATGTAATTTTCTTTTTATCACATATTTAGTGAGAAGTAAACATAGTTTCCACAGCGGACGAAAAAGGTACGTTGACAAGTTTTTTCAACGGAGGGAAAAGTTTCATATCAATCACATGTGATGGCATGGAAATCGTGCGTTCTGTTTGGCTGTTTTTTGTATCACCACGTGTGATTGATATGAGTTGCTGACTTCAACTACTTCAAGCAGCACTAAAAACGGCCACGCTTAAGTTTTCAAAACAAAATATCCGACATTGTACAACCTAAGTACCATTTTAAAGGAAAGCTGCATAGATTTTGAAAAGATCAGATGTATTAACGGTTCAATGCTTGAAGTTTCAATTGTTGCTTTGGGTGTGGAGGTGAGAAATATTTGACTTGTCCGTGGCGAAAGTGGTCCTTCATGTTTGTCTGGATCATATGGCAAAAGCCCAAATCATTTCAACTATAGTTTTCGAATGTCAAGATGAGGCAGTAATGTGTGTTGGATCTTGGCGATTTTCCGCACAGACATTGTTGGATGTCTTGTGAGTTAGGTATGTGAAGATGGTTGCCGTACAATGTGTAGAAATGGGAGATTTTGGCCATTTTCTGAGGCCGACCGTGTTCAGTGGGCGAACGAAGTTGCCAGTCTTGTTAATTGTTATGTATAGAAGCGAAGCCGCATGAGGATTGCACGACAGAAACCCGTCTCAAAACCCATCTAAATGACAACAAACACCACAATTTACACAAGGTAAGCAAAATAATTTTATTTTACCTCTCAATCATGTATTCTGGATAGTATCTATCAAAAGTTAAGACAATTCTGGTCGGTTTTTAAACTCAGTTTAGAGCGACCGTTGGAAATCTAATTCGAATTAATGACGTCAATTATTTCGAACTCCTTGAATTGGCCGCCTGTGATTAATCCTTCTCGCTAAAGTGTAGGTTGTGCTGTCTTTAAACATGCCTCACATATAAAATCATTGCAAAACAGCAATACTACGTACATTGAATCAAGTATTCGAGGTTTCTAGTCCTTACCCTGCTAAAAAAAACAGTTTCAGTAAAATTATAAAATCTTCTAACTTTAAAACCACTGCTTAAAAGCCTACAGAGTGACCATTCATTTTCTTTGTCTTCACAAGTTGATTCTGTAAATGTCCATTGTTTCAACAAATTCTGTAACTTTGTTGAGACTTTACTACTTTGAATTTCAAAAATTAGCAGGGCAAGGGTTAAATGTCTTCAACTCGGACAAATGAAGAGTGTCTTTTCAACTAACTTATATTCTATAATTATCGCTGATCATAAAGAAAATGTAATGACACAAAATCACCCGTCTCTATTACGAGTTTCCAATACCATTGATAGATCTCGAGTGACAAAAAAATCTTTAAAAGCAAGCCAAATAAAATCACGGTATGAAGTGCAGAGGAAATGTTTCTCTCAGTTTAGGGCCAGTGTTCATCGGTTATATTGACCTGTTCTCTACAGCTGCACCATGGAGGGTTGCAACAAACCTGCAGTTTTGGCTCTGGAAGATATTTGTCGACTTGAAAAGGCACTTCATCAACTGTTCGCTTATGGGCTTCAGTTGCCTTAGTAATAATTTCCATCACTTGCTCATACCTTGGATCCGCAACATTTATAGGGTGGCTCTCGGTTGGGTCGGCAGTGACGTCATACAACAACGGCGGATCATGCGCAGTTACATGTTTGCCATGGCAACGACAGCTACCTTTCCCGTAACATGCCTGTGTTCCGTTTACAAAGTTTGGTGTGAAGAAGAATGCCTTCCAGACGCTAGTCCCAGACTTCGGCCGATACCTTACAGCGTGTATCAGTTTGTCACAGTAATGGATCATAATCTCGTGCGAGGTCATGTTGGTTTTCTGTGACAGTAAAGGCATGAGTGATTTCCCATCGATGATCCGGTCGCGAGGGGGAACAGCACCGGCAATCTCCAAAAGTGTAGGGAAAATGTCAAAGCTGTTGGTCGGTTCTGATATTTCCACACCCTGAGGGACATGGCTCGGCCAGGAGATTACAGTAGGCACTCGCAAGCCGCCTTCATACACGTTTCCCTTACCTACAGGCGACAAAAAATTTAACCTAGTTGTTACCATAGGTAAAAAGATTGCTGTCGAGCTGTATCCTGTTATTAACGAGAGTATATATTATCATATATACTTTGTCTGCAAGTTTGAACTCGTTGACGAGAATTTCTTTCTCACTTTCAAAATCTCCAAATAACGTTTAGGCCTTTAATTTCTGCAATATCTTTAATGTCTAACTTTTCATTGTATTCCAACTAACTGAAAATTGAGAAAAGCATATGGCAGCATTTAGTGTGATGCGGGGAGGCCCAGGGGCAGCGAGGCTTGAAAACAAACGGAAGCCACGGATGGAAACCACATCAAAATCGAGTTACTGCGAGAACATGCTGCTACGAGCGAATTTTTTTTTAAAAATCTTTAACCCTATCTAGCCTGGGGGAGGGGTTGGTTTTTTGGCCATAATTTCTGTACGGTTCAGCGAACATTAAGGAAAATTCGTGACTATACCTAAAATTTTATCAGGAATCTTTTGGTTTAGAGTTAGTCAATCTCAGTTGTATACTGTTACCACGGTAACCAAGAAATGAATGACTGTTTTTGTAGTTTTAGTTATTGTGATTTTTAAAATGTTTCCACACTCTAAAATCAATATATTTAATTAAAAAAACCTTAGTAACTCCAAAACAAAACTTGATTTGTCGAAATTTCTGCTATTTTTATAAGTATGTTAGAAGTGGTGCATTATGGGTAAATTATCAACATTTAAAAAAATGTTATCCCTTATGACGTTTTTTGGTACATATATTCACTGTATGTTGCTGTAAAAATACTAGCCCCATAATTTCCTGTCTGCAGTACTTTTACTAGAAAGCGACCGAGAAAAAACAGTTTTTTTGTTGTTGCCATGGGCAACGGCTCCCTTAACATATTGATGTTGTAGCTTTAGACGACTTTTTGCAATGTTCCAAGCAATGCACATCAGATAATGAAGATATATAACATAAGTTGACTATTTAGATTTCCTATCCGATCATTTTGCCCATACTGTAAGCAACAACAATAAATGTTCTATGTTGCCATGGCAACAGAACACATGTTTAAGTAAATACAATTTTTGTTTTGAATAGTGACTTGTACTAGTATTAGTTTCAGTTTTGTACATTTTTTCATGTGCTTTTTAAAGTTTATTGCATTTCTAAATACGGTGACACATCATCATCACATAATCACGATATGTTCTAAAGAAAAGAAACAGACAAATTATTGAGTTGCTGATGGACTAGCTGATGACGTCAGCAATACGTCATACCATAATCATGTTAAAACTTTAATTATCACAAAGTCTCTCTCTGCCTTTTTCATTGAAATAACTTAAGTTTATAGTTCTCACGTTGATTTCTGCGACATACATCATGAAAAATGCTATAAATCCCTAATAAAATCAAATGTTGTTACGTCATCATGACGTCATGTATTTTAATTACAAATTGACACCACTAACGTGTAGGGCTTACAACAGTGATCTGTTGACCCAATTTTCACATGTTTTGGATAAATAACAAGAAAGTTACGGACGGGCGGTTGAATTAACCAAACCCCCCCCCCCAGGCTAAGAGACCTCAAAAAAGCCCAGGCTAGATACGGTTAATCAAGCTAGACTCAGGATACTTAGATACAATAAACTTTCAAAACTTCACAGAGCTCAAAAAATCAGTCTAGTATTTCCAAGGCTTCGTTTTTCCGTCTGAATTTCTTCCTTTATCTTTCTTTTTTCAGAATTTTTTCTTTTCCTTTTCTCTTTCTATCTTCTTTTTTTCTTCTTTTCTTTACACCTATATTTCTTTTCATTTAATTAACCTATTATAATTTATCTCATCACATCTACTCGTCTATTCTTCTATTCCATCATTTATTTATTTGTCTATCTTATTGTCTGTTTTCTTATTGATTTACATATTGACTTACTTAATCAAATTAAAGGGTAAATCATTTGGGGTTGGTCAGATGAGTGCTTAAAAAAGTTGTTATGTTTTGTAGCGTAGCTTGAGGGATCAAACAACGTACACGTACCTCCCCGGAAGTGTCCTTTCCACCCTCCATGATACCTGCCATCAGCTGTAATATCCTCAAGATGCGGTCCGTGGTCTGATGTAAAGTACACAAAGGTGTCTTCCTTCAACCCAAGCTCTTCAAGCGCAACCATAATCTTCCCTACGGACCAGTCCATCTCTTCCACTGCGTCACCATAGCGACTATGTCCGCTATGACCTTCAAATGCTTTGGAAGTGAACAAAACGCTGTGTACTTTAGCAAAAGACATGAACAAAAGAAATGAGTTGTCTTTGTTTTCCTGGATGAATCGAATAGCATCTGATGTAAATCGAACGGTAAGGTTCTGCAGTTGAAATGGCTGTTCTACAACCTCGTAATCTCGCAACAAAACGCAGTTCAAATTCCGCATAATGAAAACATAAGCCTGTGTGAGCACCAAAAGTGTCACAGCTGAGAATAGTAGTAGAAATATCAAAAACCACAGACGAATTTTCCCGTTGAGGAAAAGTGACATTGAGAGGACAGCTGAGGTTATCACTGCTGCCAAGAGCCATTTTCGCCAGTGAGGAAAGACAAGTTCAAATACTGAGTCACCGTCTTCTCCGCAGTTACGTAAATTAGTTAATGGTAACCCGTAAAAGTGATGAAACCCATGTTTGAGAGGGTGATGACAAAAGTCATTGCTCCTGTTGCAATTGAGACCAAGGTGCCATTTGCCGATTAGCGCTGCAACATTTAAATTATACGTAAATAAAGTTAGATTACAGGACTAGATGGGCATAAATTTTGTTTCGTAATAAAGTTTATTAAATCAAAAGACTGGATGGGCAATTTGCTCGTTTGAAATGAGCCTTGCTCCGAGGTTGTGCTATAAAATCAAAGAGCCTGTGCAAGGCGCTCGTCATGCATCTTCAGTTGTCATTCAATCAGGGGAGACATGACACGAAATAAGCGGATTACTCATGTAAAAAATTGTTTCAATTTAAGTTTGAACAGAATAACTAATTCAGAATAATAAGCTATTGTTGCTTTCTGTTGGAAAAAGAGAGCAATTACAACGAAACATAATGTGCGAGTCAATTCCAACAGCGAGCACCCTCTTCCCGGGCATACCCCGGAAATTTGATAGAAGATGAGTCCCAGAGGGCCGGGCTTTTGGCAGTTAGCAGTGTCCCCTCCCTCGGGTATTTGCAAACAACAAAAAAACTTGCCTCAAGAGTTTCAGACACCGTCAGTTTGGAATAAAAACAACATTTATCGACCATAAAAGACCTATATTAAACATGTACAAGAAAACCATGCATTTGCTTTGTCTTCGTCCGGTGGGAGCTGGTGTTTCAATTCGTGACCCTAACATTTCACCATTAGACCATATGACTGTTCATTTTCGACTCACAACTATATAGTTCATAGACCACAAGAATAAGGAACAGTGAACAACCTCTACACGTGATAGGGTGGGTGGAGGTAAAGCACAGTAGATGCACAATGTCCTGTTTAGTTTCTGTTCCCGCTGTTTTATCCAGTTCCATTGAGCAAAACAGTTATGTTTATTAAAATTTGACAACTAATAATTTTGTATGACAGTCTGATGGACTGTGGGGTCAGGGCATATGACCATCATAGTAGGAACGGGGAGCGGGGCATTTGCCCACGAAAATTGCTCGCTGGGCCGGACATTTGACCATTTTTTTTCAAATGCGGGGGTTTGTCCGGGGGTTTGCCCGGGGGGCGGGATGCTCGCGACTGGAGTTTACTCGCACATATAAAAACACTGTAGTGGAAGAAGGAAATGCAAGTACTCATAGTATGCGAAGTTTCGACGAGACACGCGTTATACTTATGAGCGAAAGTTATCGGAGGAGCGAAGTGACTTCGCCGAAAAAGATATCGGGGGTGG
>JAOBAT010131553.1:0-12355 GCA_026413305.1 Hydrozoanthus tunicans | reverse complement strand
ATCAGCGACACTTGGATTATATCCTGTTCCAGTGGTAAGGCCTCACTCAAATTTATATGTTGTATTCACTCATATGCCACAGAAGGACAACAACAACAACATAACACTCTATGATACATAGTACAGTATTTTATATATTTTCTTGTCTTTGTACCTTTGTAGGTAGTTGAGGAAGAACTGATACGAAAACACATGAAGACTGTTGTTGAAATGGAGAACTCCGGAGTTGTTCATATGTTGAAGCATAATAAAATTGATGACTTGGCAAGAATGTATAGACTGTTTTATCGAGTGAAAGAAGGTCTGAGTACAGTTTGTGACTGCATGAGGAGTTACTTGAGGGAGCAGGGAAAAGCCCTTGTAACTGAGGATGGTGCCGATGCAGGGAAGAATACAATAGCTTATATCCAGGTTTGTGGCTCTGAGATATTATACAATCTTAGCTTTCAATTTAAATAGTTTAAGACTTGTATCTTCTAATTACCAACTGGGTTTGTTGGTGATCCTAAACTCAAAGCCATGCATTTGTTGATTGTCATCTGGTCTACCTCCAGTCATTTCGGGTTTTAACTGCCCAACCAAGGCTCAAAATTAACTGGCCTTCATAATTATAAGTTGAGGTCAATTTTTCAACCCTTATTTTGAATCTCAAGAAATTGACTTATAGTCAGAGAAATACGATAGTTTTTTTAAGTAACCAGCTGGCTATCAGAGGCAAAAATTTGGTAGCCAGAGTGTAAGATTTAGTAGCCATTATACTTTCAACCTTTAACCCTTATTGTGCCTCCATCTGTAGTTGTGTGCACAAGAATAAGTGCATTTTTAAATTTGTTTCCAGATTTGTTTGTCTAAGAAAGCAGATAAGCTTCACTAGTAATTCATCACATTGTTGATCATTTTATAAGAAAAATAATTCTTAGTCAACCAGTTTCAAGGCTCTGCACAGTCTTGTAGGAGCAATTTGGCTACAAGTTCTAAAAGTCTAGTAACTCACCTAAACACATCTACAATAAAATCTAAAAATTTAGTTGATATGTAACAATTATATGAAGTATTTGATGTCAAGACAGGTGACTTTTTTTCTAGCCCCAAAGCTGTGTTTACTAATTAAAGTTTTTCAGTACTCAGCTATATAAAACACATATACACTAAAATCTAAAAATTTAGTTGATATCATGTAACAATTATATAAAGTATTTGATGTCAAAATAGGTTTAACTTTTTGTGCTAGCCCCAAAGCAAACTGAGTTTACTAAAGTTTTTGTGCATTGTTTGTTTGACAGAGTCTTCTGGATTTGAAAGACAGATTTGATCACTTTTTACACAATTCTTTCAACACTGATAGGCTATTCAAGCAGGCTATCTCTTCTGTAAGTAATTTTATTTGTAAGAAGTCAGAAAGTCTGTTATGACTTAACACAACAAAAGAACTGGAGTTTATTGTTGTTTAACTTGTCCTCAAGTTTTATTACAGGGCAAAAACTATAGCTACAGTATTTACAGGGGGTGTCACTCTGCTTGTATGAGCTAGGGAAATCACAGTGAAAAACTGGGTATTTTTTGCCAATTCGCTTTCTGACAGTGGATTTTGATTTAACTCAGCCGAAACATGGGGAAAAAAGCACTGGCACTGAAAAGTTTGAATAAAGGCTGGCCAGGTCTTTTTATGTACTTTTGGCCAAGATTTATTGTTTGACCAATCAGATTGACAAAGTTAATTGTCAATGAATGATTGAGTAATGTTTATGACATAGAGTTGCCTGGTTCTTAATATGCAGATCATTACTAGAAGTTAAAAAAGGTCAAAGAAAGAAGCAGTGCCTGTCGTTTTTAGTACCATAAATACTGTATGTTTTAAGCTTATCTTTTTTATTTTATCTGTTAAAGGAGTTTGAATACTTCCTCAACCTAAATGGCAAGTCTCCAGAATTCCTCTCACTGTTTATTGATGACAAGCTCAAGAAGGGTGTAAAAGGAGTAAGTGATTCTTTATGTTGATTTAGTTGGAAGCCATCACTCGACAGGTTTTAACTAAAACTAGGGCTTAAAATTTAGTTTTGGGTACACGGGTGATATCCATATTAAATTTCTAGGTACACTGCTAAAATTTTAGGAGCACAGCTTGGGATTATGAGAGCAAAAAATTTAAAGAATTTTTAGACATTTATAAACAGTTGTTAACCAGTGAGTAATTGTCCTTTATTATGTTTAATCCTGTGTTTGTGTCTTTCAGACTCTTACTGAATGTAGTTGTTTGGGACCTTGTGTTAAATCTGGAATTTTTTTGTTGCAAATTAGTGAATAAGGACAGTAAATTAAGAAAGTGCTTAGTAGCTCTAACTCAACAGCACTGAGCCTCAGCCGGCTTTTTAGGCACATGAGTGCAATTGTTCATGATTTTTCAGGTGCACAACCAAGATATCAAGTTGCATATGCAACAAATTGGTTGTAAACTTTGAGCCCTGTAACTGTTGAATATTACAACAAAATTGTTGTTGTGTGTTTTGTGGCCATGTGGTACCACACATTTTTTTAAACCATTCAAATCACATGTACCCAATTTGGTACGAACTAAACTTTTGTACAAGTCGTTGCCAAATTCAAATTCTGCAGCAGAGTATGTACAATACAATTAATTGTGACATTCATTTTTAAATACAGTCTGATTAACCCCCAGGGGGTTATTTATTTTTTGACAGGCTTTCAAGTAATCCTACTTTTCCTACTATTTCCTACTTTTTTGACCCTTCTCCTAGTATTCCTACTTTTGTCTTGAAAATCCTACTATTTCCTACTTTTTCCTACTTTTTATATGTCGGAATTTCAACAAAGTGTGCAAGGTTGTACCATGCAGGAATAGGGAGTAAGCCCTGCAGGGATTCAGGGTTAAAACCTGGGCCAATGTGGCAAGGAAGATTTCATGACAAACAAATGTTCATCTGGCATGTCCTGTCCAGATGGCTCACACTCATACCAGCAGTGAAATGAGTCACAGGCAGACTAGAAGCAGTTCATCAGTACTTCTTCAAAGATCTGTACAAAAGGCTGCATTGTTAGTCTTTCTTCTAAGCTCTCAGTTGTCCTACTTTTTTCCTACTTTTCCCCTCGAAATCCTTCTTTTGTCCTACTTTTAAAAGAATTTTGATCCTACTTTTTCACCTGGGTGTGCTTGTAAGCCTGTAATTTGACCTTCCAGTCAAAGGGCTTATTATTGAAAGTGAGGGCTTATTCAAAGATTTCCATAAAGTCTGGATACCAAACAGATTTGATAGCAGCTAGTGAATCTGTGTTTCTCAAGCATTATAACCAGCACCAATCAAAAACTGAATTGGATACAACCTTTGACAAAAATTAATATGTTTTCAACATAATATGCTTAATATATGTTTTAACTCATTTGCCTTTATGTTTAGATTGGGGGTGGGCTGATTTAAAACTTGAAACTCTCGATGGATGGGGGGGGGGACTTGTTAGAGCATTGACTGTACTAAGTTTCAGTTTCTGTTTATTTATTTGTCTTTTGCCATAAAAACATAATATACATATATACCTAATATTAACTAGTGCATGTGAGGGGTTCCCAGGAAACCAGTAGGTTTTTATGAAAGGAACTCCCCCTGTTTACATTAGGAATTAAAATGTAATATTAACAAATTTGTCAATGGGTCATGCAAGTCATAGCGATTCACTTTGTATGCAAAAAAATTTAAATTTTTGTGTGAAGGAATAAAAGTTGTTTGAAGAAGTCAATGAGGTGGGGAGAACATTCCTACTTTAGGACCTTGAAATAATAATTATAATGCATGCTTTTTAGTTGAATGATAGAATTTTTAGTTATCATTATTAACAACTATGTTCTTTTAGCTTTCAGAACAAGAGGTTGAGCAAGTTTTAGACAAATGTATGGTGTTATTTAGGTTTCTTCAAGAAAAGGTTTGTTTTGGTTAATTGTATTTATTTTGTATTCTTAGCTTTTTGTTGTTTATCAAGCATTTGCTGAGTAATCGATTTCAATCAATTTACAGGTTGTGATAAATAAATTGTCAATGCCGTTAATGAAATGAGAAGCTGATGTTTCGAGCATTAGCCCTTCATCTGAGCATCTGAAAAAGTGAGGAGAGTAAAGGTCTTTTATAGCTAGCAAATGAGTACGAATATGCAATGAGGTGAAAGGCGATTGGTGAAAAGTAAAAACGAATTAGAATCAGGCGAATGAAAACTGCTCATTAATTCCATTAGGAACCAAGGTGCCAAGTTTGAAAATTAAGTTTTGTTCCTTTCTTCTGTGTGACTCATTAGAGCCATTGTGAAGAGAAATTCCGGTAATTTGTTACTAATATTTGTACTCATTTGCTAGCTATAAAAGACCTTTATTCTCCTCATTTTTTCAGATGCTCAGACGAAGGGCTAACGCTGATAATTTATTTATCAAATCTAATCACAAGTTTATTTCTACTCGCGGACGCATTGAACAGTTTTTTTAAAAACTATTTACCTCGAATTTACAGGATGTATTTGAAAGATATTACAAGCAGCATCTAGCCAAGAGGTTACTCCTACAGAAGAGTGTCTCCGATGATTCAGAGAAAAATATGATTTCCAAATTAAAGGTTGGTTTAATTTTCTCTGTAAAAAATTTAAGGCCAGACAAATATGTAAAGTTGACACCAAACTGTACAATAGCGCAACTTAGAAAGATGCAGTTTTTACCTTAACAAGAATTTATTCATATTTGTGAACTGCACTGGTGAACTTTAAACAAAATGAATATTGAATCAAAACATTGCAGTTGAACATTAATTGCAAGGGAGTATTTTAAGATCTTCAAAGAATTAATTGTGATTAAAATCACCAACATTTCTTGCCTTTTGCACAATTGCCGATGACCATGACTACCGTCTTGTTGGCCTTGCAGTGTAAAACTGTGTGTCATTACCAGCTTACACCATTCCTGCATAAGTTAAACTCAAGAAGCAGTTAAAGATCTAGATGATTTGAAACAAAATTTATAGCATCAAATGAATGTTTTAATAATTTTATTGGGTGGAATGACCATAGCTTGGGGAAAATGACTTTGCTTCAGTGAAGTGACCACAGGACAAAATTAATGAGCCGTCACCTTGTTAGAGACAGAGTATTTAGTACACTCATCTTCACCTATAATTATTTTTCGAATTTATAGCCCTTCCATAGCTCAGTTAATAGAGTAGAGGACTGTAGAACTAACCTTGTTATGTACTTGTGTTATGTACCCTATAGAATGAGTGTGGATGTCAGTTCACATCAAAGCTAGAAGGAATGTTCAAGGACATGTCAATATCTCATTCAACAAACGAGGAGTTCAGACAGCATGTTTCAAACAATCAGGTTGATTACTTATTCTCTTCTTTTTATTTTATACTATTACTGCTATTATTGTTATTTGTATTGTTATTGTTTGTGTTATTATATATGTGGCAGCTTTTATGATCATTCTACTTTGTCATTTATATTTTATTTTAGTACTAAGTTATCAAGAATTTTTTCTTGTTTTGTAATAGATAAAAATTAATGTATGTAATTGTATTGAATGTTGTCTGTTGCGAACATCTGAAACATTTCGCCCGAAGTTTTATCTTCTCTTATTAGCACAATGGTTGTCAGGGTATTGCATTTTCTTTGAAAAGCATTATGCAAGCCAACCTTAATTCATTTCAGTAAAGCGTTTTCCATCAAGGAGTTCGACTCTTCTAATAAAGATCCACATGCATCCACCATTATGAAAATTTGTCTGCACACAAGCTATAATCACCTAACGAGAGATGACTATAGCTGGCATGATAATTATGTCCGCCTCCACCAGTGAGAGAAGTGGCAGCTGTAGAATCACCTGAGTAAGTTTCCTAAATGTTAATACACCATTTTACAGGTTGAATTATCTTATTTTTTCCACAGATCAACTTAATGGGTGTTGATTTGACAGTCCGAGTGCTAACAACAGGATTCTGGCCAACACAAGCTTCTTCACCTAAATGTACTATTCCTAACCAAGCTCACCATGCATTCAACTGCTTTAAAAGGTGGGTTATGACAAAACTTTATTCAGGGGTGTAGCCTTGGAGGTCCTGGAGTGGCCTAACCCCCCCCCCCCCCTCCCTGTAATCGTTTTTTTAACCAAACAGCAGGTGGAAAAAATGCCATCGTCGTCGTCGTCGTCGTCGCCATCATCTTTATTTATACACGGTAAAACATCAGGCAATACAAAAAATTTTATTTTATTATTTAAAAAATAAGTAAGTATTTGCAATAATGTAAAAAGACAAATACATCAATTCATGGGGAAATAAACAGTTATTTGTTCCAAGACTCGAACCCCAAACATGTATAGTCACAATAAATTAAAGCCTGTTTTCCATAATTGCTGTGTTAAGGTTAGAAAAAATTCTTTGTGATAGAGTTAAGAAAGCATTATTATCCTTAACTGCAGCTAACAAATTATGAAGATCTGAGAGAAAAAAAATTCCTTTCGTTGTTTTTTTGACATGTAAATTTATTGAAAAAATGGACTTGCAAGTTATTGGGAAAATTAACTTGCATGTTATGCTGAAATTCATGCTTTTTTGTATAGAAGCTTCGAAAAAGCAGCATTATTCACTTGTTAATTCATTGTATCCAGACTAAAACATAGTTCTGAATCTTGTTTCAGATTCTATCTTGGTTGTCACAGTGGGCGGCAGCTGACACTTCAACCCCAGCTGGTACGTAACTGTTTGAAAACTCCTGCTTTCATTTTAAGATAATAATACTTTTTATTAAGGGAATAAAACAGCCTCGCTTGTGTTTCTAGACAAAAATAGAACATGCTGTGACGTGGCAGAACATGAGGAAAGTTGAGAATTCCCTAAGTTTTCTCTCTACTTTCTCCTTAAAAACCTTAAAAGTCCTTAATTTTCACTTTCCAAAATTTGAGGCCTCAAAAGTCCTTAAATTTTACAGAAATCAGTCATGGTCCTCAAAAAGTTCATAAATTTTTGCTTTTTCACTGAAGTTGGCATTTTGTTTGAATCACGAGTCATGTTCTTAGCTTACAAATAAACTGTTTGTTGAGTTTGAATGAAGACTACACTGTTATGTTGTCATAAAAAAATGCACAGTAATAGTTCTGCTTACGTAATGCCAAATCAAACCTTTGCGGTTCTATAGACTTTAGTGTCAGGTCCGTTAATAACAACAACTAAAACGTTTCTACAACTATATAACTGTGTCAAGGAAAATTAATATAGTAGAGAGTCATGTTTTAGGTCAGTTCTGGTGGTTGATGTCCCATGGCTTAGGTCCTCGAAAACCAATAATCTTGCCTTAAAAAGTCCTAAAAAAGTCCTTAAATTTTGCTTTGAGAGAAGCGGCGAACCCAGGTCATAGCGTTTATATTTCTCTAGAAACACAAGCGAGGCTGTTTTAGAAAGAAACCTCTCCAGTAAATAGTTGGGATTTTGTGTTAACTGAAAGTATGGTTTTGTTTTCAAGGGAACTGCGGAATTAAATGCTGTATTTCCTCCTTTGAAAAAGGTAAGTGTAGACTTCTCCTTGGCCTCAAGACTGTTTATAAGCATAGCAACTATTAGCCGATACCGGTAGTGAGGTCATATGAGACTCATATCACAAGACCAAGGTCTGAGATTTCCCAGTAAAGACTGAGCGAATGGTATTGATGGGTTTTTTTATTAAGGGAATAGAACAGCATCGCTTGTGTTTCTAGACAATTTTAGAAAATGCTTATGACGCAAGAGGACTCGGCTTTGCCTCGTTTTCTCTCAACACTTTTCTCGTGTCCTCTTGCGTCATAAGCATTTTCTAAAATTATCTAGAAACACAAGCGATGCTGTTTTAACCCTTTTAGAAAATAACTATAGAGAAAAAAAAAAGATCTTGAGCTGTGTGACGTCAAATCCATTTTCTATTCTCTCATAGAAAACTAAGATTTGTAATCAATCAGAGCGCGCGTTACATCAGGATTTTTTTCTAAAGGTAGTTCGAAACTAAAAAACAAAGAAAGAGAAATTTGGTAGAGCGATAAAAAAAGAAAAGAGTTTGTAGTGTGCATGGGCGGTACGAGATAATCCCTGCCTGCTCAGCAGCCAATCAGATTGCAGGATTGATTCTCTCCAGCAATATGATTATGCCTTAAAAAGTCTCGTGTAGTTGATTTATAAGCTGCAAATTTAGGTCTTGCTTGACTTACTTATTGGAAATAGACAAGATGCTATTAACACCTCTACGTACACGCCCTTTGGGTCCGACGTTGAGTTCTCTTTATTGAATCGGTCTTAAAGCTGATTTATAAAATAAATTCAGTAAAACACGCGCTCTGATTGGCCAAGGACCATTTTCTAAATCTGGGTAGAAATCATGAATGAGGTTATCATTTGTATTAATTCATAAAAGATATTTTCCGTGTTCATACTCTGTTGGAAACACGCGGGATTGTTAGGAGAACACTCAAAAAGATTTCGAATCAATTGTTTTCAGCTCGTGATCCAAACCGGAACAATTCCGCGTGTTTCAAACAGACCATCCAATCACAAACCAGAGCCTCGGCTCCACTCCTTCCGTTAAACTGCGCGGCCATTTCGGAAACGTTTTCGTGAAACTTTCGGCCGTCTTCGTACTTTTAACTTTTTTACGGTTAAGAAAAAATTTTTTCAGCATAATTTTCCTTCAAAATGATTTTGTTTAACATTTTGTTGCTTTTGAATGGCTGAAGAAAGAATTTCGAGGTATTGGTTCATTTGACCTTTAATGGTCACACTATGTTAGTCGTTTTGTGGTATATATGGATGATTTAACAAAAATTCTTCGTTGTTGCCACAGGAGGGAAGTGCTTCAGGCTTACGGCGGCACATTTTCCAGGTCTCGAGCTACCAGATGTGCATCTTGATGCTGTTCAATACTCCTGATAAAATATGGACGTACGAGGTACGATGTGAAGGAAATAAATAACTGTAGGAGGGGCAATATGTGGGGGATGGGTCAAGGGGGGGGGGCAAGGGGAATGACAGGAGATGAGATTTAAGGACAAGGGGAAGTAGAAGAGAGGAGAAGACGAAAAGAACAAAGTGAAGTGAAAAGAAAGGGAGTAGCCGTTTGATACTGCATTTTTATCAAACATCTGGAGTACGTAGCAGCTGAGGGTTAGAACTTGCCTTAGAGTGAAAGAGATTTTTTATAGTCTCAACTCTTTCTGCTACTCTGCAGGAAATCGCACAAGAGACTGAGGTACCCGAGAGAGACTTGCATCGAGCTTTGCAGTCATTGGCCTGCGGTAAACCAACACAGCGAGTTCTCACGAAGGAACCTAAGGGCAAAGATATTGGTAAGACCTGCATCGACTTCGCTACTCGCTCTCTATCGCGCTTGTGATAGTATATTAGTTACTTTTTTTTAAAAAAAACTTGGAATGTCCGAAGCTACTCCATTTTTACTTTGGGACTGGTCTAAACAGTACCGTCTTTTGTGATATTTACAAGTTAAACACAATCTAGAGACAAACGGTTAACTTAATAGTAGTTTTCTGGTAGGGAAAAAAGCTTTTGTGTCTCTGATGTCTTGCGCTCAATAAACACGCCCAAAAGATGATTGGTTTTTTTGTTTTACAAGGAAGCAGACTTTTTTGCCCATGCAACTCGACAAACAGTAAATAATTCTCCCAACCGGGGTTAGTGTCTAGTGTTAGACATACATCCACCCCTACTTACCACCCACCCCTCGGGGACAATTGCCTAATAGTTTCTTGCAGTCTCGTTGGCTAAACTTACTGTGTTATAAGACGGATATAACAGGCGGTCCGATTGTGTACTGGTAGCCTGATTTCATTGAACGGCTTCGCCTCGGGTTTGTCTTCTTAATTCTAATGGAAAAAAAGCATGCAAACTGTTTTGTAGATACCATTTACAAAGTCGGTTCAGAAAGCAACACAAAAAAAGAAAACGGAAAATCCACATGTACTCACTCGCAAATTTTTTTTAAAGTTTTTAAATATATAGATACCAAGAATCTTTCACACTTTGATAACCTTTTTTTTATTCCTTGCCTTAAACTGCACTGAATTCTAGGTGCTTAATTTGTTTTTGGTTTGAATTTGTTACAGCTGCGACAGATACTTTCTGTGTCAACGACCAGTTCACGTCGAAGCTTCATCGAGTCAAGATTCAAACAGGTAAGTCGACGCTTGGCAATGCTTGGGAAATTCATCTCACATCGGCTAACTCCAGGGTTTTGTTGTCCAATGCGAGACAAGTACGTTTCGCACTGTTTTCATACAATCGTGTTCGATTGTTAGTATGGATTTTGAAAAATAAGGGCGCTATGACGACGGCCCAGAGAACAATAGTTACCTTATTACATGAAATTTTAGCGTCACTTTAGTTAAGCGAATTTTAGCGAATTTTTAAAATCGCGAAAATAAAATGACGCTAAAAACAAATGTGGCTAACTTAACATGGCACTAAAATTGAGTGACTATATATTTCAAAAATTAAAAAATCGAGTGAAATGTAACAAAAGCTGTTTTGGTGTTGTGTGGCAACAAAAATGTTCTGGAGACTAAATGAGACTTATGAGAAAAGAGGATAGATGACGTAAAACTTTGACGTTGTGTTTTGGAACATCTATCTGTTAATAGCAATGCGTTACTGTTGTTACTGTTTGATTTTATTGATGAAATTCATCCAATGTGTTAAAATTAATTTCCTTAAGAGCTACAATAAAGGGAATCAAAACAAAAAGAAGCCGATTTTTTACTCAAAATCGCGAAAATAAAGTGACTAGAATAATGAGTTTTAGGAAAAACCCTTAAATTTAAGTGTCGTTAAATATTTGAGCTACAAAATTGCTAAATTAACGTGACGCTAAAATTTCATGTAATAAGGTATCCAACAGCTGCACGCCGGAATGCACCGTCCTAGTCACCTGCATGCCCTCGTCTTGAAAACTACAGCGTCAAAACCTCAATTTTGAAGCTATAGACTACAAGAACGGTCTACAGAAAATTTTCTTTCTTTTCTTTTGTCTTTATTTATCTTAAAGAAGGAAACTTTCACAAAACGTAACTCGGACTAAAGAGAAAAAACTACATGCACGCGATCGAAAAGCGCAACATAGAAGTGTGAATTTGTATGCAGTCGTCGTCGACGTTTTCGTTAATTTAGGTTCTTAGTAAGAGTGTTTGAAACCGTCTCGGCAAATTAGGCAGTTTAAAAAGTTATTTTCAGATAAGTTTGTTGGTGCTAAAGTGTAAATGACATCTGTCACGGATCTTTTCGTAATACAGTTAAAAGCCGCGTATAAGAACCTAGTGGTCTAAGAACTTAGCATTTCATTACTCAAATATATAGCCTGACAAAGAAAAATAGGTTTTTATACAAAAAAATTACTCCAGATCTAAAGTTTGATTGTAAAATTGCTATTTAGTCTTATAGGTATTATTCATTTACAAAATAAAATACAGTTACAAATACTGTACAGTATTTCATTAGTCCATTTGTAGTTCCTCGAATGCTTTCATTACTATACCCTTGCAAACAAGAACATACTAAGAATCTAATCAGCCTGTCTTTGGAAAAAAATACCCCAAAATATAAGAAACTATCCAGTCTGAACTCCAAATTCGTAATTCTTACTGTTTGATTAAGAGATAGGTTGCAGACACTAAGTACATGCTTGTCTTAATACGTAACAATAACGTGATTTCTGGTAAATACTAACGTGCAGTTTGTGGTTTGTTTAGTTCTAGCTAAAGGTGAATCAGAACCTGAACGTAAGGAAACTCGGAATAAGGTGGACGAAGATCGAAAGCATGAGTATCCTTTCAAAACCGTTTTTGTTTTGCTTTGAACAAACTAAATGATTGCATGATAAAGATGATGATGATGATGATGGTGGTGGTGGTGAGGAATATGGTGGTGATGTTGATGGCAGTGATGATGGTAATGATGAGGACGATGGTGGTGTTGGTGATGAAATAGTGGTGATGATGAGTTTGATGATGATGGTGGTGGTGATGGTGATGGGGGTGGTAGTACTGATGATGAGGAGGAAGATGGTGGTGATGATGGTGATGGTGATGGTGATGCTATGTCTAAGTTTGTTCTCTATGAGTTTTCAGTCGTTATGTGTGGATTAAATAAAAAAAAAACAATCATCTTTATTTAAAAACACAGGTAAAATTTCACAAATTACATAAATATATCTAATAGAAATAAAGACAAATAGGGTGAAAAAAAAGAATTAAAGAAGAAGATATTAGGGAAAAGGTCAAAACAATGGTACTTCCTAGGAACCCAATTTAGGGGGTGGGGTGTTATGTGCCGCCACCCAC
>JAOBAT010131542.1:0-12357 GCA_026413305.1 Hydrozoanthus tunicans | reverse complement strand
GTAAAGGAAAACTTGTTCATCATTTGCACGAGCAATGAAAAAGTGTCAAGTAAACTTGTCAAGGAAAAATTGCTCGTGTAAACGGGGCTTTAAAGTGTTTCTTTTACGTCTGTTCATGAGTCATGCACAGTAACAAGTGATCTTTACAATGCACGGCAGGACCTATTGCAGTTTACGATAGGTATTGCAACTTGTAGCGTGAACATTCCCAATATTATACGACAGGTGTTACAGAGAAAATAAAAGGATCGAAAAGGCACTATTTAAGCGCCTGTGGCTACTGCAGGTAGACATTAAAAGTGAAGAGATTTATGGAATAATAGTTTAGAATGTTTTTTTGGCGTCCGTAAAGCCAATGTTACAAGCCAGTTCTTAGTATTGCGTAACACTACAGTTTGGTTCCTGAATAATTAGCAAGAAATTGTTAGAAAATACAAGCGGAAAAATGTATTAGAAGTAGGTAGTTTGCGGTATTTGATGATCATCCCGGGTTTCTTGTTTTGATGGTCTCATATCAATCATTTACGTGGGTTAATAATAAAGATACAAGTCGGCTCACAGTCGAATTTCGTTCTCGCGCCTTGGTGCTTAATAAGAAATTTTTTCTTCTTTCTTGAAAAGACTGTGAGCCGACATCTAGCAAGTCTACGTCTATAGATGCAGTAAGCATTTAAAAAATGATATCAAATGATATTAAGGTGGGTACAGTTATCGTAATAATTCTTGAAATTCCAGCTAGTTAGATATAAATAGAACAAAAGAAAATTATAAACCATTACGAGAAAAGACTTAAATTGACATGAAAAACCTGCTTATTGCCCATTGGATTTGAAGACCTACTTTGACGATCTACTTTTGTCTAAGCCTTTACAATGTTTTTTGACTAGAGATCGAATTATACTTGTCTGTAATTTTAGAAAATTGAAGTGCCAATATACGGTAACTTGAAGTATTGTTTAGAGGGCTCTAAAGCCTTACATCCTCGGATAGACTGGCTATTGGTTCGGTCTTTGATCTTAACGCTAACAAGATATTGTTTGATGACCTTTTCCACAATTTTGGAGGGATACGAGTTCTTACGTTGGCCGATAAATATTAATTTCTCGATATCTTTATGTAGTCCTAACCAAGTGCTGTTAATTTTGTAGGCTCTATCTACTAATGTTCGTATAAAAACCAATCTTGACTTTCTAAAAAAATGCCAATCCTATAAACAAAAGAACTGAAACTGAAATAGTTGGTTAACAAACCGGAGAACGTATTTTTTCTTTATATAGAAGTGTGTGTAGATTTAGGGTCACTGTTGTCTATTAGAACATCTAGGGACCGTAATTTCTTATCTGTCTCCTTCTCCTTAGTAAACTTGAAGTTATTGTACCTTAGATAATTACCGCAGCTGGTCGTTATAAAAACATTATATGTAAATCTATTCACAGTTACAACTGAAGATATTCAGAGACATGATTGAATGAAACATGTTTTGCAAACAAAAAATGTTGTTCATTTCAAATGTAATTTACTGGCAAAACATGATACTGAGCTTAATACAACATATAATTACAAAGCATGCTTATAATGAAACTTGAATTTAAAAAGTCTTGTCGAGACAATACGTCATGACAGTCTAAACTATATTTGGAAGGAGAGAAAATGTTCGCGCAAATCTAAAAAGTGAACAGAATGAACATGTTGGTGGTACAAAAAAGTCTAGATGTTCCATAGTTCTTGTCATATCTTGGTTAAATATTCTAGATCTTCACTATAACTCCTATACCTGTAGAGGAACGATGTAAAATTTTCCCTAATCCATGCATTTTTTTAACAACACATTGTATTCGTTAACTGCCTCTTCTGGTTTAACGATGTTCAAAAACTCGTTTCTTACTTCCAATTTGTATCTCTTCTTTGATAACGCGTGTAGATAGTAGCTGGTTACTGATCAAGAATTATTTCAGCTGAATATTAATATATATCATCTTTCATTCAGTTTCCCAAACTGCTCAAAGCATTTCTAGATTCATCGAGACCAAACAACTTCTATGCCATCATGTTTGCAGAATTTAGCTTCCGATGTTGAAATATATTATTCCGTAAAGTTTCGAGACGTTTCCTCTTAAGCGGAGTTCTAGAATTTATGGACCAAACCAGAATTTTTGAAGGGAATATTTTATTGATAACTCAGTGACTCCTGATTGAGGAAGTTAAACGTGGGCGCTGCGCCCACAAACATTCCCGGGCAGCATTCCCACTGCTTCATCTGTCCATCGTTCTCGATTGCTTGTACACGCTATATTTATAAGAACAACTTCATAAGAACAACGAGGCTCAGATTGGCCAAAATTTAAGAACAATTTAATAACAAACTGAGGCTTGGGGCTCGATTGAGCAATTTTTTTTACAAAAAATGATTTGCAATTTTTTTCCTTCTAATCATTATCATTGCTTCAAACTAAACCCTACCCTGAATGGTTGTTCCTTACAATCGTTGTAAACATGCAATACAGCACACTTTATTTTCATAGGGAAATAGGCAAGCTTTTGTAGTAAATGAATAATCAACGCAAAAAACTTCTTTTTTTCGATTTAAACCACACATAGAAACAAGAACAAATTAAGAACAATTGAAGCTCAAATCGCCAAAAAATTAAGAACAACTAGACGCTAGTGTACTCGGGCTAACAATATGGGGATTTCAGCTGACGGTGTTAACAAACCTTTTCAGACACGACCGTGACACATGTCTTCTCGCGCTAGCACCGCAGACCGTCAATATATTAAGTACCGTGGGCTTACTCATTTTCACCGACGACGATAGACTCATAGATTGATAGATTGATAGAAAAGGCAGACCTCGACTCGGCCTACCACAGGTAGCCCGAGTAATGAGCCTCGGCCAAATTTACTGATTCTTATATTAAAAAAAGCAGTGTAGCAATGTAGTGTAACATAACAGCGGCGTAGCTAGAACGTTTATACTTGTAGGCCCAGATTTACAGATTAATAAGTCTCCACCAACAACCTTTTGAAAGCATATTGTACTTGGAAACGAGATGAAGACGAAAACAAAATTTTTTATTGAAGCATTTCCAGACACTCCGGATGGTCTAATTTTCAAAAATATCTCTGGGGCCCCTCGGCAGCCTGTGTAGATGTTTGCATTCAATGATAAATGAGGCAAAGAAGTCGAGCAGAATGATTTCGAGGAACTACTTTATCTGGTCTGTAGCTTCGAGCCGTAGCTTCATTTTCCGAAATGAGATAAAATTGGTTGAAGAGTTTATGCGACGGTTTCAGCAAACTTGTAAGCCCGAGCTTACCCGGCTTACTTGTAGCTACGCGCCTGCAAATTATTCCTCGCTATATGTAAAGTTTAATCTTTTGAAACTGACTGATATTGAAAATTACACACTTGTTTCCTAGTTTATGAGCTAATTAAAAGGAAGTGGCGTAGCTCAGTTAGTTAGTGCGCGGCCTAGAGGTCACCAGTTCGATTCCCGGTGACTGCACGCCTGTTTCGCCACTTTCTTCTGATCAGTGTGGCCGTAGCTTTGAATACCTGTAAAACGAAGCACTGACAGAATGAGGGGGTAAAGGGCGCGCCGTCGGCTTCCTTTGAAAGCAGCCCTCTCAGATAGCTGAAGAAACTACCGACGTTAAAAAACGGTATTTTTACCTTTATTATAATGGTAAATTAACTATACTGAAAATGACTCAGTTCTCCGTAGTGGCTGAGCAACATAACTGTTTGACTTGTAGTGCAACCAGTGAAAAACTATCAGCACTCATAGTACAACGTTACAAACAAACAATAAAGGCAATACACGATAATTTTGTCCAACTATAATTTTTTCTTTTGGAATAGTATTCCTCTAGTAGTTTGTTCTAAATCAACGCAAAAAGTATCTTTAGCGGTTTCTTTCCAAAATACCAGTTATTCTTCGTTTCTTTTACTGTTTTTAAAAATATTTTTCCCTCTTCTCGTGCAATTTGTTTCTCTTTAAAAAAAGGCACATGCCTAATTGGTTTTCTATATCAAGCCCTATCTCTATTCGTACTTTTATGGTTTCATGCTGCTCTTTAATTAGTGTAAGATTTTTAAATCGTAAGTTTCGTAGCCAATAAAAAGTGATGTAATAGTGATCAGCATCAGCACTATATCACCAGGATATCATTTACAGCAGGGCTAACGATAATATCAACTGTTTTTTTACCTTCTTTTACCCAGATCAGAGTCTAATATAAATTGACCTAGAGTTGGTCTTGTTGATATCATATAAAACCAACTGGTAGAGCGCTGCTAGGATCGCACTTCTGAGCTGTTCAAAATGCTTTAAACTTCTTTTTAAGAATTAATTTTTATTTTATCTGCTCTAAAACGTGTCCAAAAATGCTGTTCATTAATGTTGTACTCACTCGCCTGCTCTCATGCCCAGGATGAAGGAGAAGGGTTTGTACATTGGACTAGTGACCTACCACATGTTACGGAACGCCAAGAGTTTTGGAAAGTCGTGTTAGGTAGGTTTAGCAAATGCAACGCGACGTCACACGTATCTACGTGCGTGTTTACGTGCTTGTTTATGTGCTTGTTTACGTGCGTGTTTACGTTCGTATTAGCGTGCGTGTGTATGTTGGTATTTACGTGCTTGTTAACGTGCGTGTTTATGTTCGTATTTACGTGCGTGTTGAAAATCATGTTAACGTGCGAGTTTACGTTCGTGTTAAGGTGCGTGTTTATGTTCTTATTTACGTGCGTGTGAAGTTCGTGTTAACGTACGTGTTAATGTTTGTATTTATGTGCATGTTTACATTCGTGTTATCATGCGTGTTTATGTTCGTATTTACGTGCGTGTTCACGTTCGTGTTAACATGCGTGTTTATGTTCTCATTTGCGTGCGTAATTATGTTCTTATTTACGTGCGTGACGGTTGCAGAAAGATATCGCGTTGTGAATTCAAACTGTAGGTTATAAGCTCTGATGACAGGACGTTTTACTTTGTTCTCGAATGGGATACCTATGTTTCTCAAGTTTGAGTACAGGATTATTTGGTTCCTATTACTTTTTCTAATACTCCAGGTGTTTTATGTAAGTTAAGCCGAGTAGGGTTTGCAAGTTTCCAAGTCAGAGTGGAGAATTCGTTTTCTCTAAGGAATTACCTGTGAATAAATCAAGGTTAAGTTTTTAGTCAGTTTTGATTTAGTACGTTTGAGTGTCGTTTCTTTATTAGCCGCAATATTAGAAACCCAGTTTGTAAAAATTAAGATGAATACGAATTTCAGCTCATTTTTATTCACGTGCCTTAAAAACAAGTCATTAAACAATGGATTGCTTTGCCTTAGGTGATACAAAACTATTTTTATTATAGCACTTATGTCAGAAATTCATCAAATTGATATCAAAACATGCAATTGTTCCATTCATTTTTTTGTTACTTTAATAAAATGCAGTTGCTATTATTTGCACAATTATACAACAAAGCCCTAAACTGAGTGTGACTAGGGTGTCTGTGGAAACTTGGGTGACTAGTTGAGGGCAACAACGCCCATGGGCGAAATCCGATGGAATGGCAACCTGAGGTGTCCATCAATTTTGTACGGCACCCAAAGGTGTTCACCATTCTTAAATGGCATCCTGGGAGTCCATTATTTTTTATGGAACCCTGGTGTGTCCATCAATTTTGTATGGCACCCTGGTGTGTCCATCAATTTTGTATGGCACCCTGGTGTGTCCACCAATTTTGTATGGCACCCAGGTGTGTCCATCAATTTTGTATGGCATCCTGGTTTATCCATCAATTTTGTATGGCATCCTGGCGTGTCCTTCAATTTTGTATGGCACCCAGGTGTGTCCATCAATTTTGTATGGCATCCTGGTTTATCCATCAATTTTGTACGGCAAACCCGACGATTGCTAAAGCTAAGGTGGTAACTTGGTTAAAGCCCCATTTAAAACATTTACCAATTGAAGAAGTGCGTTGATATTGTTTTTAAATTGTGTAGTAGCACGTACGGCCCTTTTAATCCTTTCAGTGCAGTACTTTTGTTTTTGATCTTTCCAGCGACACCCCGTAAGTCCTTTGTAAATTCTCCTAACTAGGGCCCATATTTTTCATGTAACCAATTTAGGGGAATTTTGCTTTTCATCCTAAATTGTTTGTCTTGCTTGTTCAATTTCTATTTTCTCGTTGAAAATTGACTCATTTTGTATATGTCATGTAAGGAGAAGTGAAATGCTGATGAACTGACTTGGACTTAAACTTAAACTAACTTGCGACCACTTATAACTGACACTACGACTACAGGTAGCAGGCTTTATCCCATACATCTAACTTAGAAAACCTCATCCAACGAGTGTTGCATTTATACTTGACTTCATATACAAACATTTGGAATTTGGGTTAGTTTGCAAGCTGTGTCGTGATGACGAGGCCCGATACACCGTTTGATAGTGTAAACACATACTCATTCCAATCCTTTGTTGGGGAAAAGGGATGAGAAATTAAAGTAGATCTGTCGTTTACTCTCGAGAGACTTCTACTAAAGCATTTAAAATACGCTTTCTTAACTTCAATCGGCAAATACTAGATTGACTCGAGTTTCACTTTCGTGATTCTACCTGCTGATTGAAATTGCGAGCTCGTAGTGCAATTGTTTAATAGATATTCCCCGTGAGATCCAATATGGCGGCGACATTTCCCGATTTTCAGTTGTTTCTGAAGATCACTTGAAGCTTCCATTTTACAAAACAGTTTTAGATCAAATAAAAGCAGCAATAAAATATAGAGTAAAAATAATAAAAGGTAAAAATAAAAATTTGAGGCATTAGATACACTTAAAACTACTAACAACCAACAATGCTTGTTAAAGTATTTTTATAAACATTGTAGATTTTTTGTTTATTCTAGAGATGTCGATTTCTACTAATGAAATTTAGGAATGCTTGCTCATAACAATTTCTGTCTGCAATTAATACAGAAATTGCATGCTCGTGTATAAAATACATATCTATATTTTCTTCATAAAGGTAGATGTAAAAGGTAAACGCCCACCTCTCATTGCCACTATAATTGGCATCAAGTTGATTTATACACGGGAATATAACCATCACAACATTTGTGGTGTTTAGGCCTGATAGGTTAAAAAATACGTCTGAATGTTTAAGAACTCATCAAAGCGTCTGATATGATTTTTTTTAAAAACTGCAGAACCAAAATTAAGCTAAAAAACCATGATATCTGAGTTCTTTGAAAAACCTTGGGTACAAAACATAAAATTTGCTTAACAAGGCCTGGCTAACGGCATATCTCCGTTCCGGCAAATGTTTTCAAATTTGATCCCACTCTTTCGGTTGGCTGTCAGTAGTCAGGTAACCATTTTTCTCCAGCACGTTATCAACATAACCATCTGCAACACAACAGTTCACATCAATGAGTCTATGATTATCTAAATCAGTATTTATTATCTTCTCTTTGCCTGTACTTCACCCCTCTCCCTCCCCCACTGGTAAGCCCACGAAAGAAACCAGAGGACGCGACGTAAAAGCGAAATTTGATTTAGTGTTTATCGTAACTCGAAATATCATTGGAAATTTCAACGTTCTTCGACAGTTGTTGTCTGAATCATCGACGAAATGTAGTTGATAAGTTAACCATGGTAAGGTCTTAAATTATTTACAAATTGCATGTGTTTGTTAATAGATGTACAAGTATACAATTTGGAACGGCATCAAAGAATCAAATAAAAAAGTCTTCCTCCTGCTCAATTTAAATTCTTAATCCAACTTGTACAGTTAATTTTAGACAGTTTTGTAACAAATTTCGGTATGGTACTTTGTTTTTGTGCAAATGTTCAATATGATAGGACTTAAAACCACTCCCTGAAGTGGAAGTGACTAATGAGTAACTATTCACCGAAATTGAGGAGAATTTACTTTGCTTTCACCGACACTGAGGTAAATATTTACAGTAGTGTATACCAAACCAATGAATACTTACTAGTGAACCAATCAGAGCGCGCGAAAAGTGTTATCGACCTGTTTGGTTAATCAAATATAGAGATATCTTTTCTGGTATTACACAAATTTTGATGAACACGTCAGTCTTCGTACTGTAGCAGTACTGTGAATGTTAAGTAACGATCCGAGTAAGAACTAGGCAGGCCAGCGGCAATGGAATGCAGAAAGATGCTTATTGCAATATTGTTAAACCGTTGATCTGATTGGTTAAACTTCAAAATTGGACCATATCTACACAAAGCTAATGTATTTCTTTCCAGATCACTCATTCCATCTTTTATAGTTGAAACATTTCTGTTTTTAAATTTAAGAAAAGTCCCATGTGGGGAACATTGAAAATGAATAGTTTTTCTTTGCTTTTGTTTTGGAGTTCTATAATTGGCTAAATTGTTATAACACAAACGAAACATTGCTTTAAAATAAAGTTTCACCGCTTTTTACTTTAAAACTATGTTGTACACTGGTTGATGTATCTTCAGTATGAAAATGCGAACATTCTGGTTTGGGAAAAGCAAATGCCGCAGAACAATGGGAGGTTGCCTAGTTCTTACACGGACCATTACTTAATGCGCAAGATGTTTAGCCATGATCCACATCTTCCTAAAAGGGACTCACCGGGCAAGAAGTTTTTGATGGCTTTAAGAACGTCATATCGATCAATTTCCGCTATTTTGACGATCACTCGATATGCAGCAAAGTCAGGATTTTGGCAGCTCAGCCAAAGAAACATTGACTCTGTCGGACCTTTTACTTCACAATGTGAGTATTGGCTCATTTCGATATCTTCATAATCGATATCCAAATCAGCTGCAAGATGCTTCCAGCTTTTTGTTCCATGAATCTCTTTGTTGAGCTCATCACAAAATTTTTCCATGGTATCGAGGTCTGAAGCCACCTTGTTAACCTTTGTGTCTTCTGTGAATGCAAAAGGAGAACCATGTAAATACAGTCGATGTCTTGTGTGAGATATTTTCCTCGACGCTTTGCTTCTCGCTATATATCCACTAACATTGATACATCACATGTATTACTTCAACATTCGGTTCACCCACGAAATATTCTCAGTAGAAGGGTCCAAACGAATTTACTGGTCGGCATTTTCTCCCTTGTGGGAAAAACAAGCTTTAAAAAGAGAGCTGGTAGCCTACTACTCGGACCTTAATTGAAAAGCTTTCGGACCGATTGGTTTTCTTGATCCAAAAAGGAAGAGGAAGAAAAATCCAAAAATGGAAGAGTTAAAAGTATAAAAACAAACTGTAGATACTATTATTATTATTATTATTATTATTATTAGTGTCCTAAATCTTGGTTCAATTTGTGATTGGTTTGAACTTTATTTTTCTTTGTTTCAAAATTGTTATCATACATTGTTATATACAAAAACAAAGGTAAATAAAATTCAATGGAATGATTTACAGATGGATGGTGGACAGGTTGATGGATGGATTGGAGGATGGTTGAATGGAACAATTGATGGATGGGTTATGGATTGAAGGATTGATGGACGGATTGTGGATTGAAGGATGGATGGATGATTGATAGGATGACGGATGGATCGAGGGATGGATGGATGGATGGTCGGATGGATAGGTAAATTGATAGAAAGATAATAATGTACAAATCAGTTAGAGATCATCTAAAATTGTACCAGGGTGCAATCACAAGTAAACCAAACCTACATGTAGACATCGAGAACTTACCAGAAAACTTGTTTAGGAGTGAAATAAGTTCCGGTCGTCTGTAATCTTTTAGGCATTTCTTGAGGGTTCTCACAGTGGTCCCAGGGTATTTCGTCTTTAAACGGTCAAACAAGTGCCTTGTGGGATTGTATTGGATATTTGTGCCCCACTTTGCCACTATTCTAGCCGGTACGCCTAGTCCACTAGCAACGGCTCTGTAGTCTTTATAATTGACTGGTCCTCGGTCTAACTTGAACGCCATTCTGCTCAAAACATCTGGTGTCTTATCCAGTAAGTTTTTAAGTAGGTCAGACAGCTCGAGCTTTTTCCCTTGCTCTGTGTCACTAACATCTGGGGTCTCATCCTGTAAATTTTTAAGTGTGTCAGACTGCTCGAGTTTTTTCTCTTGCTCTGTGACAAAAACAGCAAAAGTGTGTCAAATCTCATATGTTTTAATACATATATAGTATCAAGGCCGCTATTTCTATAATGTTAATATCTAAAGAAAATTGATAAGCTTGTTTTACTTTTTGAGAAACACAGACCGGGAGGTGCTGAGCCAATCAAATGCGGTAAACACATAAGGTTTGTGCCGTGTTAAAACTCATGATCGTAATTTTCGCGCCTTTTCAAGTTTGCGTATGGGGTGCATAAAAAACCAGGGCTAGGCAATGGCCCACTCTATGCCTATCACGTTTTTTCGGTTTATGAAAAAAATCAAAGGTTTTCAAAGTCCTTGTCAAAATTAGCATGTTCTATTTGACTTTGAATTGTTTGCAGGTTAATCCATACAACAGAGTCACAGTCACGTGACTTCGAGACACTTCGTAAAAGATTTGGAGTTTTGACACTGTATAGCCATCATTGTTTCTTTCTAGGTAATGCTGCCAATACCTCGTTTTAGGCAATTACTTGTTGAAATAAATTTTTGCTTGGATTTGATGAGATATACAAAAATCTTTGGATCTAATTTGCATAATTTGATTTTGCTACCATAATCTTCAGGGAAAATTAGAATGTAGTGGTACGAATCATGAAAGTTGCTTGATTTAATAAGAGTTTTCAGTGTCTATTTTTTAAAGGACTAAAACATTTCACTTTTCACAAGATATTTTAAGATGAAGTAAGAGGAGGCCATGACAGTGGGCAGGAGGTTGCTAGCTGTTATGGCCGCCGTTAAACGCTTGCTAGAATTTGGAAAGAATGCAAAGCCAACAACTCGTTTTGAGGTAACCTTTCTGATAAAACCTTTAATATAAGAGGCTTTCTTAAATAAAACTATGAAATTTGCAAATAGTTAACAAATTATGAACCAAAATCCTAAATCTGCAAATTAGCACAACTGTTGTTTGCATATTCATCAAATCCCTGCAAAAATTGTTTTTAGCTTGCTGTTGCTAAAATTGAGGTATTGACAGTAGTCCCTTCAAAGAAATATTTTCACAGTGTCAAAATGTCAAATACTTAAAAATTGTTTCTTGGTTATAATTATGTGACCATGAAAAGCCTCCAGCTGAAACAACCAGTTTTGCTGTGATGTTTTCAAAAAACAATATGTTCACACAACAGCTTCGGTGCTCATTTGATATTCTGCGACTATCCACCTTAATTGAAATAGGATAAGTGTAATAAACTACACAATGGTTAAGGCGGGTTCACACTCGAGGCGCAGACACAGACAAAAACTCAAGAAAAGGAGTATTTCCTTTTTCTTGCGCGCAGCTTATGCTCGGGTTTGCTCCTGCTTAACAAGTTCACAAAAGTGAACGGAGGTAGCGCAGGCGCAGATGCAAGTCAAACTTAAAAGCAGAAACCATTGCACACTTGCTTGTCAGTATCACTCGTATGAGTGTCTTTGCGTTTGTATCTCTAGTGCGAACACACTTCAAGTAGTTGAGCTTTTGTGTTTCTCATTAAGTATGTCAGCCACGAGTGAAATAGAAAGTAGTTTAAATTACCATTCATGCACCCTTTGAGTAACTTTACAACATCCTCGCGTCTGCAACCTTTCAACACTTCACAAAATTTCTGAATAGTTAGTTTTGGCATGGTGGTAAACACATATTCAAACAAATCCTCCGTTGGGCTTTGCTTAATGTCGGAGAACGTTTCGTATTCTGCTCGTGGTATTTCTAGCCCATCAGCAAGATGTCTCCAGTACTTGACAGATCCCGAAAGTTTGTACGAGGTATCAAGACGCGACATCTCCTCCATGCATCTCAAGCTATTTAGGAAGATCTCGATCGTATGTTCTGGAATGATACACATTGTCGCTTCAAGAAGGAACAGTTGATCATCTAAAGCTAGATCTCTTATGGCACTCAACAGTGTAACAACTAACCATGAATTTCCCTCCACTTACCTTAGGCTTACTTACTTTTAATATATTCAGGGACCCTGGAGCTGTAAGGCCGGGGGAGAACACACCCCCCCCCCCCCAAAACAATTTTGCCACATTTGCCCTTAAAAAGTCTTTGTAAAAATTGACTAATTCAACATGAAAACGGTTGGAACTTCACCTTATACACATCAACAACCTTTTTAAGATTGTCAACTTCTAGAATCAAAACGCTTTAATATTTTTTTGCAGAGAATGCGTGCCCAAAGACCTCCCCCCTTAAGAAAACTTGTGCCTGCAATGCTAGGTTACTGCCCCCCCCCATCACT
>JAOBAT010131531.1:0-12358 GCA_026413305.1 Hydrozoanthus tunicans | reverse complement strand
TTTTTCGTGCATTACGTCACGCTCGCTTTAGGCTCGCTGATTAAATATTCAGCACGGTTTTTCATGCCATGTGCATGGCGTCATGCACGAAAACGTGCCTTTTGAATGAGAATCAAAATATTAATGTGACGGAAATGTACACCAGCTCCATACTCACAGCGTGTAGTCTTCATTCAAACTCAACAAACTGTATGATTCACGCTTCTCGAAGCATCACATAAAATGCCAACTTCAGTGAAAAAGAAAAAGTTTAAGGACTTTTTAAGGACCTTGACTGATTTTTGTAAAATTTAAGGACTTTTGAGGTCTCAAATTTTGGAAAGTGAAAATAAGAGACTTTTAAGGTTTTTAAGGCCCCGGACAAACCCTGTTACACTGGGGAATCGGACCGAGGGCTTGACGAACGGACTAAGCGTAATGGGGTTCACACCTTGGTCGGCGGTTTCCCAGTAAAGAACGAGTGAATGATGTTGGTAAGATTTTTGTTATTGAATTTTTCGAATTCAGTTTTAAAAAAAATGAAAGCGAAATATGATAGAGCGGTAATAATGAAAAAAAGCTTTTATTGCGCGCGGGCGTTACAAGATGGTACTTCCCTCTCAGCAGCCAATCAGATCGCACAATTTTGCCATATAAGAAATACTTAATCCTTTCAACTCCAAACATGCCATCGTGGTCAATACCTTTTCCTGTTACCTAATTAGAACAATTTTGCTTTTCAACTTACATAGTTTTCTATGTTAGTCCAATTTTCATAAAAAATTAATATGCCCTCTTTGCAACCATAACATTTTTTTTCACTGTGATAAAACACATGCGACACAGTTTTGATTTTCTTCTCTGCTCCCACAGTGTTTCTAGCTGCAAAAAGAACTGCAGTGAAACGGCGCATATATTAAAGTTACGTGTTCGGTTTTTCAACAAATTTTGCAGTGGCATTTACCTCTGAAGTCGAGTCTTGATTGTTCTTAACTTAATCTTAATCTTTCGGCAAATTTGAGCATCGTTTTTCATAATTGTTCTCATCACAAAAATTACGTGCGTTCTCTTGCTGCCAAAAGGAAAACTGCTAGACTTCCTTTTTTACGTAAACTCTCATCCAGACAAACACACCTTTAAAGCAAACTACGAAAGAAGAACCTGTGGAAGTAGCGATTTTTAGTTTTTAGTCCCTAGGGCAAGAACAGATGTTTTTAAGTTTTCTTTTTTTCCCCGCACTTTTTATGAATGGAACTCGCTCCCCAAAGATATAGTTTACATATAATTAGTAGATACAGTAGTTTGAAATTCTAAATTAGTTTATAATTTTTAATATTTTTGCACTGTTTTTACAAAGTTCTAATTTTCAAGATACTTAAGACTATCATACGTATAAGCGAGCTCAAGTGGCTCATAGGGCCGGCGCTTATCCCAGTTTCTGTAGTGTTAAGCGAATGAGAGTCTCCCCCTAGACAGGACACTAATCTATCGCAGGTTAGCCCCAAGCAGAACTGGTACTCATTTATACAGCTGAGTCGACTGGAACAAAGTCAGGTAAAGTGTCTTGTTCAAGGACACAACACAGTGGTCTGACCTGAGCTCGAACTCGCGACCCTAAGATTATGAATCGAGCATGCTTACTGCTCGTCCACTGCACCGCTGACTCACCATGGCTGTTTTTAAATTCAAAATTGAAATTATTGTTGATGAACTAATAATACTAATTACGTGATATTAAAGACAAGGAGAAACTCGGAAAAAACCCGAGCCCCAGATGAGGTTTGAACCCACGGCCCTCCGTACTCTAGTCGGATGCTCTAACCACTGAGCTACTGGAGACTCTATGGTGAGCAAGGATCGATTTTTGGGTTCAGACTGGAACCGCAGCGGTTACATTATTATTATTATTATTATTATTATTATTATCATTTTTAATATTATTATTATTTTTTTTATTTATTATTATTATTATTATTATTATCATTGATTCACAGTTGGTTTTTACCAACTTAATAAAATGTAGGCACATGTATATGTTTATATAGCATGTGGCTGAGTAACCTACTTTCCAATCACCGTGTACTTCATATCAAGATGTGGCTGCTTTGCGTAGGTGATGAAAAACTGGGAGCCATTGGTGTTAGGACCATTGTTGGCCATGGAGACAATACCTCTAGCATTGTGCTGCAGCATTAATAAAGGATTGATAAACAAATAATTTCTAATTTTATAATTATAAAATGTTTCTTTGAAATTAAAAACATACTGTGACAGCAACAAAAATATTTGACAAGTTTCAAGATTTTGTGGATAAAAATTAAAGTCAGACTATATCTAGATAAAGTTTCAAGATTTAAAGTCAAACTATATCTAAGTTTCAAGATTTCTTGGATAAAAAAATAAAGAGGTAACTCCACGCCCAAGAACTCCAAGAGAGAGGAAAGGGGGAAGGGAGAGGCCAAAATATAGTGGAATGGCTCTGGCAGCCAGTTTAGGCTGTCTTAGGAAAAGCAGAATCATGCAACCTGGCCGGTTTAGGCCGTTTCTGGAGCTAAGGGTTAATGGCCAACAGCCTGCAACAAGTAAACCAGATGAGGAATAATCACTCAAAGGTTTCTTAGAACAATTAGTTGAGGTACAAAACTTACCCTTAAAGAGGGGATAAGTTCGTCTTCAAACTTTTTCCCCCATATGCTCTTCCCACCTTTTCCATTTCCTGTCAAAGAAATTTATAATAGAAACTAATTATGATAATCTTTATAATTACTAATAAATCGTTCTTGTAACTGCATTCGACATTAGGAGAACGCAACCCTAATCTTGGGCTGCCTGTGGCGTTTATATGTGTGAAGATTCTTGATTTTTGGGGGGTTTGTACCAAATCTGCACCATTTTGAATAAATAATCAACTTTGCCAATAAACTGGATAAACAAGATTTTTATTGGACAAGCAAGATTCTCAACCCTCGTGGTGTTGAAGTTTGATGCATGCATTGGAGTCAGTACAGTGGAGCTAATTTTTGTCCTTGTGGAGCTGATTTTTGTTGGCAAGTTTCTTCAACTTACTAATGCCATGTTTTTAAAAGGATCACAGGTACAATAATTTTCAAAGCCTCATCAGAGAAGTGTGTACTACTTCTGGAGCTTGCAGAAAACCTGACGACGGTGCGTGAATGGCTTGCACTGTCCATGTCCACTGAATCTGTTTCCTTCATCAATTTTACTGCACAAAATACCGCTTGGTTAAACAATCCAGATGAGCTGATAGTTATTCTTCGGAGGACATTGAGCCAAACTACCCATTGTGGTCACAAACCAAAGCAACCCAGTCATAATGTTGTACTTAGCGGCCATTTAGCCAAATGATCGATTTCGATCACAAACCAAATCAAAAAAAGAATTTGAACTGTGTCAATTTTTCAACACATTATGTCGAACACACTTTTTAATCTGAGATTACAGCTAGTCTAGTATCTAGTAAGTAACAAATACAATCTTATTCTCCTACATGATTTACAAGAAGGTTTCAGTCTTGTCTTGATCATTAAAACTGTACTTGATCTATCTACCCACACTATAGTTATATCTACTGGTACTTCAATTTCCCTTTGGCTAAATACAGTGCTTAAAGCTGGTGAAGTTATATTAAGCACATTGAATTTAACTCATCAATCAAATTACGAAAGTGAAATTATTGTACCGTAGTTGAATCATGTTTGATACTAGAGGGAGAAAAAAAGCTGGCTAGCTGAGTACAGTCTGACCTGTTGGATCTCCAGTCTGCACCATAAATCCTTTGATATTTCTGAAAAACAGATCATCTCAATAATGCATTTTCAAACACCAGTCACACAAGGTTTTACATTAAGATTCTGTACATTCTACAAGTTGTTAATTTTAGTTTTAGCAATATTGTTTGATTTGTTTAATGGTCTAAGAAAAAATCTTCTATAAATTTAAGCAATGGGCTAGTGTTTAGCGAATCATGTTCATATAAATCAAATCAAAGCATTGTTGCATGGAGAACAATTGTTGAGGAGAAAAATATAAAACTATGCAAACTCAAATTAAAGTACATTCAAGAACGAGGATATTGTGCAGCTATATATCTTAATTACCAGTACATTTCAATCAAATCTTGTTGCTTCACTTCCGTAATAAAACATTAAAAAGAGTTTCAATCGAAAATTCTAGCATTTGCAGATGTTTCAAAATCGTTATTTTCCTTTACTTTTTTTTGACACCATAATTAATTTTGGTATATACTCATAAGGCAAGACACACATGACCTGAAGTCACTTTCAAATAGACAGGGTAAAGTTGCTTACCTATGGAAGATGCAGTTATCATAGTAATGGCTTGCACATAGTGCCATAAAATTCTGCAGAAATAAAAAGGTGATGCCTTTCATGATGTGGATAATTTTTCAGAAATATAAAAGGAAAGATAATCCGAATACAGACAACATAGTGATATTCACTAAACCAAACTAGAGGCAATATTTCGGTTTATTATCTTTAAACCATCTTCAGGCCGATGACATATACCAAAAAGCGCGGAATTTAAATACCCTTGAGGCTTGTTTGTTTTTGATGTAAAAAGCTCCTTTGAATAAGAGCAGATTCCAATTAGAGTCGGAGTCAATAATACGGTTATTGTTTCTAACTGTGTTGAAGTAGAATTGTTTAGTATTGGGATGATCAGTGTTGCCATGACCAGCGATTGGAAGGTTAAACAGTGAAAGAACAAACAAGCCTCACTCAATTAAGGCTTTAAAGCTAGCTGCAACCTTCTATTATTCAAATGAGCTTAATTTATTTGGGTATTTAAATTCCGCGCTTTTTGGTATATGTCATCGGTCTGAAGATGGTTTAAAGATAATAAACCGAAATATTGCCTCTAGTTTGGTTTAGTGAATATCACTATGTTGTCCGTACTTGGACTATCTTTCCTTTTATATTTCTGGAAACTGTCAGCTCACTCTGGATTTTGATAATTTTTCACTTGATTGTAAATCACTCACACAACCCTCATCATAACTTTAGGAGTAAAAATCTGTAATAATTTGATATAATTAGGGGTTTTCACTTTAAGTATCAAGGTTTTTTCTAAAAAATTTAGGTATGTTTATGCTGCAAGTTTTTTTTTATGTCTTGAACAGTTTCGTCCTGTCTTTTTTAAAATCTGCTAGTACTATACTAGGTTATTTTCAACATCAAAAATTTGAATGCCTTGGTACTGTAATTTTTTACATTGGGCTCATGTTCCAAAGTTAAGCATTCCTTCCTATACTTTTTTATCCTGAGTTAGGCCCACACTCCTTCCCCTGGAGTCTACCATTTATTGATCGGCAGTTTAAGATCAAAACCCCTTTGTTTTATTCTCATATATATATTAAGTGTTTGGATCTTAAAAGGTTTGTTTGTTTACAATTAACATGACATCAGATGAAACTCACCCATGGCTGTCACAATTTCAATGATGCCAACTCTCCCATATTTTGTGGGAGTCTTCGCATTTTCGTTTTATCTCCCGCTTTCCCACTTTTTTAAAGAAAACTTTGATAAACGCTGTTCATTTATTCCTTGACTCATGAAGGACAATACATAGGTAAAAAACATTTTGATTTTTTCTATCTTATTTTACTTTTTAGGCTTCGATATAAAGCTCTGCTTTTTGGTAACCAAATACTATGTGATATGGGTTGAAGGATTATCTAAACAATTGTATGTAAAATAGGCCACATAGGAGATATGATACGAGGCATTATGAACAATCAACACAACAGTTTTAAAACCCTTTCAGCCCAAGCCAGTTTATAAACATCTAACTTCTCCTTACATAACACATACAAAATAAGTCATTTGGTAATGAGAAAATGGAAGTTGATCAAACAGGGTGAACAATTAAGGGTGAAAAGCCAAATTCTCCTAAAAGTATGGGCCCTAGTTGGGAGAATTTACCAACACAACATTTGTCATGTTTGGGGCCAAAAGGGTTATTACAGTTCTAATTCAAAAGAATCCCCCACACTTTGCAGTTTGAAGGTTGAAATCTCTACAACTGGGTTGACTTTTGCATGAAAAACACCTGTCCAACAAATCAATAAACCGTAAGTACCTCTGAAGCCCTTGGTACTTCTTCACAAAACACTTCGATCTTGACGTCACCCAAGTCAGTATGTAGTGTTACAGACTGCAAAATGGGCAGGTTATTGGCTTAGGTTGAACTTTATATTAAACCTGTTTCTGCCTAATATAATAATAATTATTATTATCATTATTCTCAGTAATAGTAGTATTAGTAGTGCTTAGTGCTACAAAGTCGATCTCACACACAGGTGATTCATAATAAAGAGATAAAGATTTAACAAGCACCCTATGTGAATATAAAACAGAAAGCCTAAAAATTTCCTCAAATTAAACTGGCTGTATCATAAACCCAATGACAAAACGGCATAGTGCAAAATGTTCTAAAAGAAAATACTCAATGCATGACCCGTTGTCCTCATCCAGTAGTTTTCTCTCATGGATTAAAAATGTTATTTAGAGATAGGAAAACATTTATAATTTAACAGTTATGTGATACTGTTAACATAAAAAAGTTACAAGTATTAGTTTACTATAAATTATATTACTTTCAGAAGGCAAGTTCATCATAGAACACTATTACTTGAAACATAACAAAATCAATATACATACCATGTGCACGTTTCTCAAAGTAAAGCAGTTTGTTAAACACTTTAAATCCGACTAAAAACACGCATGTGTTTAGTTCTACAAACTTTACAGTTCGTCCGCCATCTTGTTGCCTCGATCAGAAGCAAGATCCAGTCTCCCACGATACATGAAAAGGAGAGGTTACCAAGTCGCGAGGTCAAAGAAAACAAGAAAATTTATGTACGTGCACTCCTGGTGCACTCGAAGTGTTTTGGCTGAAGTGCTTTTGAAACAAATCAGAAGTTAATATGCCAAGGAAAAAACCATTTAGCTATAAGCAGAAGAAAAAGCAGTTGCAGGAGAAACGTCAAAAGAAGCGTGATAACAGTAACAATGAAGGTTAGAACCAGTTGTTTTTACTTTTAGTGTTAAAGAATATAACATGTTTTGAATTAAATTTATACTGATGTTATCTGACATTTGTTGTTTACGTTTTAAGATTTTGGAAAGTCTGTCACTCTAAATGTTTCAAGATTTGAGCTTACTATATTTTCAAGTGACAGGTATTTTAAGATTTAAAGGTTGGATTCACGCGCAATGCGAATAAAAAATTAGTAAACAGATTAAATTATGGCATCTTGTCAGTAAACTTAATTTACCTGCGCCTCAGTTCAGCCAGACATAATATTTTTCACAATTCAGAAACACAGCGTGCAACCGATCCGTCCCTGGAAGATGGAAGCAATCTTTCTGCGGATATTTCAGATGAAGATAGAGACAGCATATCTGTTGATGCTGACGACGAGGAGACATCAACACCAGATATTACCAAGCTGAACTATCAACCGTTTAATCACACCTTTGATAAGAAACTCGACCCAAACAGGTGCGCCGATTGATTAAAATTTGAGAGGAAGACGATGATGGCTTTAGCTCTAATTATATCGAGTTATTTTTCTTGCAACTAGTACAGTACTATAAGTAATATAAGAATAATGGTAACTCATGAAACTATATATTCAATCATTTTTATCAATAACTTCGAATCGTAATGCTGCGTCAATTTCCAAAAATAGTAAATGTTATTATGATCATGAATAGTTAATAGTTTTTGCATGATTTATTTACTGGTGGGTGAATATTGTTAATGTACTGGGAGACAAATGACATTAGGGGCCGTCACTTGGATGTTAAGAGGGGGGAAAGGGGCGCAAGGGAGTTGACTGTGGACGTTAAGGGAAAAGGCTTAAAAAAAGTATAAAAAAATAAATAGGAAAGCATAATTATGTTTAGTCATTGTTATACCATGCAGGGGAACTCTTAAAAAATTAGGTAAAAATGAGACCCCTACCCCCCCTCCCCAAACCTCATACCTTTTATGGTTTTTGAGTTACACCATATTTTTAGAGTCAGTTTTTGAACTTTACTCAATATTAAACATAGATTGAAAACACAGCACCATATAAAGATTGTATTTATTAACTTGTTAATGAGCCTGATGAATTCTTTTGCTAAAGACATAAAAATGGGTCTAAGTTAAAGGCAGGTGTCCGGTCATACCCTTTAGGGTCTGAACTAAGTAGTACCTGAGTGTCCCTGTCATTTTTTTTCTATCGACCCGCCTTCAGGCATCATCAGTTTTTCAATGAAGTTATTTGTAGTATATTCCAGTACCTTACCAGATTCTTCTGAGAATGATTGCTAGTTTTATAATTTGTTTTTAATTTCTCTGAACCCTTTATAACTCAATCCCTCTTGTGATCTATCCTCAAACCCCTCTTATGGGCCTTTGCCAAAGTTCTCTCCTAAATCCAACCCAACCCTTCCTCTAGTTCTATATCTGGATCCATTTTTCCTTTGCTTGTTTGAGCTCTTGAGAAGTTGCTTAGCTAAGTTTTATGTGAAATCTTGTAGTTATAACAGTGTCAGAGAAAAATATTATTTAATTGAATGGTGGTTATCATTTCAATGATTTTAAGTTAGTTAACAAGAATTATAAATTTTATGGATTCAGGTTTCGACTGCATTTTGAGAGAGAAACTAAAGCTGAAATTGAAGCAAGAAAAAAGAAAGCACGTGAACCAATTCAGTTCATATCGCAGGTATGCAGACAACTTTTATTTGATTAAGGTTTGTTATCACTTTATGTTCTAAGTTTCTATAAAATAATTGTGGTGTATAATTTTTGCAGTTTGCCCAGTTTCAAAAACATGTGAGCTCTGATTGCTCTTGAAATCTGATTTTATTGACTACAACTTATTAAGTCAATGACAAAAGCTGTTCTTTTGGTTTTCAAAACATATTTCCTGTAGTTTAATTTGAACCATCCTTGAAACAAGCTGTCAGAGGACTCCATGCGATTGGTCATACCTTAGCCACAATGTGACAATCAGCAGTTGACTGATGAAAGTTTTGAGCAGGGGACTGGATTATTCAACAAGATTAACTAACTTTTCATTTGTTTGCCATAACTTTCATTTCAATCATTTTTTTCTTAATAAACATTCTTACCATTTTCCTAAAGTTCGGTTTCCATATAATCGCTACTGTCGTTTTTTTTGTCAAAAAACATGTTTCCTCACAAAATTCTTTTTGAGTGATGCTAGCGATAAGGTGTTTCCATTTCGCTCCAGAGCTTAGAATAACAATATTTGAGCACAAATTTGGCACTATGTTGAACATGGCAGCAGATGCGAACAAACAGCATCGTCTATTACAGCTTCAAACAGGTGTTATGCTTGTGTTTACTTCAATACAGCCCAGGAGACAAAAAGAAAGGTTTCCATTAAAAAATATACCGTCCCTCCCATCGAGACTATTAGAAATTTTTCTATCTCAGCAACGAATGCCATTGTTGTTCCCATCACTACTATCGCTGAACCGGGTGTTTCCATATACATATAACTTGTATTAATTTGACAAGGGGAGCGATTATATGGAAACTAGATGTAATAAACATTCTGGGGCGGGAGGGGGGAGGGGGTAATTACAGGTAATATTGATGGCCAAATGTTGTATGACTTTGTATAGTTTGTTTGCTATGGTATCAATGTTCAAATGAATAAACTAGTGTGAATGACTTCAGGATTTAGAATAATTTTATGTATCACATTTTGTATTTTTGGTCAGTTTACTATCCCTAGAGTGTTTGATATTCAAAACAAAAATTGATTTGATTGTAGAATGCTCTTGAAGTAAGTCTGGAAAGTGTATATCAGCTGGAATCAGGTAAGCAAATTAATGAGACTTTTAAATTGTGATGGCTTCAATAAGGCTTAGTTAATTAGTAAACCAAATTATCATATATATATACTAACTTATTCTATACAGTTCCGCAACAACTTGTATTATACTTTGATCCTCAATACACTAGGAGAGCAGAAATGTTCATCAAGTAGAATAAAATATTAATAGTTGTTAGTTGTAAGTTGTGTTGTGTGTACTAGAAAATGGAAGTATTCTTATAGCAGGGTTCATCCAGGTCCTTAAAAACTGTAAAAGTCCTTAATTTTCGCTTTCCAAAATTTGACGCCTCAAAAGTCCTTAAATTTTGCAAAAATCACTCAAGGTCTTTAAAAAGTTTTGCTTTTTCAATGAAGTTGGCATTTTGTTTGAATCACGAGTCATGTACTACTGTAAAAAGTTGTGTTTTAGGGCAGTTCTGGTGGTTGATGTCCCATGGCTTAGGTCCTCAAAAACAAATAATCTTACCTTACAAAGTCCTAAAAAAGCCCTTAAATTTTGCTTTTAGAAAAGTGGACGGACCCTGTCTAAGTGACTTTAATCAAGGCTGGACTTCTCATTTGTACATCTTCTAGGGCAACAAATTCCTTACTGATTTTTGTGGTTGTCTGATTTTGCCCAATTTTGTTTGAGTTTAACCTCTTATTTGAAAACTTCTTGTGATAGCTAGTTTGGTGTGTTTTACTATACCTGCACTGTAGGCCAACCCCCAGCCCTGCCCTTGTGCTAAACCTCTCCCCCCCCCCCCTCCCCTCCCTCTTTACTTCCTTTTTTGTAGTCACTGCCCTCTTCCATCTCCACTTTGCTTGGCTGGGTGGGAATTGGCCATAATTAGACAATAATAAAAACAATTTTTTTTAATGTTTTTGGTAAAAATTGTAGGTTATATTGAATGTTTAAAAATTGAACTGCTTTGAAATTTCATATTAAACCAGTATGAAAAAGACAAACTGGTATGAAAAATACAAACCGGTTTCAAAATTTAAAAAGTGTAAAAAAGGCAAAACTATGATGATTATAGTAACACCAAAATATGGTGTCCTATTGTTTTCTCTTTGAGTTAGTCACAACAATTGTTACTTAATCAACACGATCAAATACTCTTATTAAATGTTCTCAATTATCATTACATATTTAATATTATCACCATCAAACTTTGAAAGATAGAACTTAAATCATTTTGCTTATAAACACGATCCAATTTTTTTTAAACTGTAAGGTTTTGGATTTCATCTATTTAGATCGATGCACTACACATGTGAAAGCCTAAGAACTAGTACTATCACCATTGACATTGATAACTTAGTGATGATTTTAAAATTACTGAATGAACCTGGTTTAATCTTTTCTTCAATATAGTGCTAGACATACCAAAACGGCCTCCATGGAATTACAAGATGTCAAAAGTAGCTGTTGAAAAAAATGAAAGAAAAATGTTTGACAAATATTTGGAGGATATTTACAAGGGACATAAATCATCACAACTGAGCTATTTTGAACACAACCTTGAGGTAGGCATATAAAGGATATTATTTTTTACAGAGCTATTTGAGGAAGGGGAGAGAAAAGTTGGGTGGGGTTTCAAGTTAAGGCAATTGAAAAATCATTTCAAGTATCAATAAATTGATGTAGACTATTGTTTTAGGATGAAGATACTTACTAATAATTTATAGTAAAATTGTTCAGTTGTCTCAAGATGTGAGTCATTGAGAACCACAGCATTTCAACTGCTTACTGTTAGTCTTGTTCAGGCGATGTGTAGACTGAAATTGTTCACTTAACTAGGCGCTAGACCGGCATGTTCTGATATGCGCCCGGTATCTTCAAAGGATCTGCCTTGAATATGTTTGATATTTATTTATTTGTTTGTTTATACACTGGATTTGCCAGATAATCCAGTTCATCAGTGCTGGTTTGAATGGAGCCCTGTATAACAAATTAAAAAACCAACTAGAAACAAAATTCAAAAATATCTTAACACATATCGAAATCAGATATCACACAAAAACATAAAAAATATACATACATGTAATGTGTTGTAAGGTTCAATGCTGGTGTCATGACAAATGCTTTTCATTGATTTTCTTTTCAGACCTGGAGACAGTTATGGAGAGTTTTGGAAGTCTCAGATATTGTAGTGCTAATAGCTGACATAAGACATCCGGTAAATATTCAGCCAACTGAATGTACAAAATGTATATATAAGCCAACATCCAACCAGACGATCCTTTCAGCCCTCTCCACCCACAGGAACAGTAGAAGATATTTTGAATAATTTGTCAGATGTTAGATGTTTAGAGCAATTGCCGAAATCTCTTGCCTCATTTAGTCTTGAAGGGTGCATTTTTATGTTAGTTTAGGTCAACATAGTTATCAATTCATTCATTCATTCATTCTTTATTTTTTTGCCATGAGATCTTAAACAAGTTTAACAATAAATTAAATCATTTGAGTAAATAACAGCAAGGAAGCTCAAG
>JAOBAT010131520.1:0-12358 GCA_026413305.1 Hydrozoanthus tunicans | reverse complement strand
TTTTAAGAAACCCAATTTTGTCGGGGGAGTTGGTGGGTGGCGGCACATACCCCCTACCCCACCCCTCCCCACTTTTTTAGAGCTCAATTTCTCAAAACCTGATTTAAGGGTATCAATTTTTATTGTCTTATGGACTTCTCTCTCCACAAAGAAGACGTTATTGAACATGATATTTGCTCCTGAAATTCAGCATTTTTGAAAAAAGGTGGTGGGTGGCGGAACATAATACCGCACCCCCTAAATTGGGTTCCTAGGAAGTACCATTGTTTTGACCTTTTCTCTAAGTCACTAATACTAATACACTTCAAAATAAATTTCAGGAAAGTCCAAAATTCGGTGAGGTTTTGTAAAATTGTGAAATGAATAAAAAAAAGTTTTAAAGTTGGAGTGGCGCCAAAAACAACCCCCTTTGAACAGGATTAATAGAAACCTTCATTTTCAAAAACGAGTACAAGTACGAGTACGAGTTTTTCCCAATCGTTATACCACACGAGCATACTGATCGTGTTGAGACTGGAAGTAAAATTTCACATTCATCTCGTAAAGAAGGCTCTTTCGCAAAGTTAACTTTATGCCTAAGCGGCACCAATTCAACAAAGGAAAGATTAAACGCTTATATCTATAGACACTTAAGAAGGATCGATCTGCTGTTAATTTCCTATTTTGCTTTCATTGGAGAGCATTTTTATGTATCAAAACACGCACTTTGGGAATAATTAAATAATTAAATGTTGACAAAGCCCCCTGCTGTTTTGCCAATTTAAAAAAAAAACATCACTCGCGTAAGATCGGATAAGTTTTTTTATTTATGTTTTGTGGGTTCAAATACCCAACACCATTAACATATATCCCTTTGTCACGTCACCAGTTGAAAAAAGTCTGGATACGTTGATTCAAACCAGCTCAATGTCTGCTTTCTGCAAAAGAAAAAAAAAACACAAAAAGGTTATAATCTTTCACACCCAATTAAGTCCTAATTAACAAAGGTAAATAACAGCATGAAACTTTATTATTGGAAACTGGTATAAGAATGAGATTTTGACAAAAAATTTAAGTGCTTCCTGATTTCGCCGCCTGGTTAGCCCAGTTGGTAAGGTGCCAGTCTGTCGTGCGGGAGGCCCGGGTTCGATTCCCGGTGCCGGACCTTCACTCAGGGTCTTAAAATAACTGAGGAGAAGGTGCTGCCTTTGCCCTAACATCTGCAAACGGTTAGACCTTCACGTCTTCTCGGATAAGGACGTTGAGGAGTCCAGTAATTGGGTTGTTAAACCTGTTGGGTTCTCCGACTACCTAAGAGTAGTGAAGCTAAATAAATAGATTTGTATATGTAAGAACAATTCTGTCTTTTCTTTGATGATAATGATACAAAAAGCAACGATGCATCTTTTTTTCAAAGTAAACAACTAGAACAATCCATTGCACGGTTACTGAAAGGTAACCAAGCTTCTACATGAGATCGAGGCGAAGGTTGACCTTGCACAGTTAGAGAAGTCGAAATATTAGACATGCTAACAAGTTTCTTTCTTATGATAATCATTTCCACTTCTCTAACTGTGCCAGTACAACCTTCGCCTCGGTTTTAAGTAGAAGCCTGGTTACAGTTAAACGGTCTATTTTTTAAAAAACTTTAGAGGGAGGGCGAAATGTTTTACGAAAATCTCAACACGTTTGGTCAAGATAAAGCTGTAAACGTGTTTCATCATCAAAGTAATTGGCACTGTATAATTTTTATTTTAGACACCGCATCAAACCAGTTGGAATCAAGTACACCTCGCCTTCGGACTCGGAAAAACACTACATCCCTACTTGTTGAATAAATTCTCGTATATAAACCTGGAACTTGTTCAAAATTATCTAAGGTTTTTGATTAAGCTTTGAGAGATAAAAAAGATATTGAATTCATACGTTGGTATAAAACATTGCTTCTATGCATGAAAGTACAAAAAGTGCGGACTTGTACTGTCCCTTAGAGTTGATTAGTCTGGGGTCGCCCCATGGTCCTTAGATTCTCCTAATTTGTCTAATTAGTTAAACTTCTTAACATATTTGATGACCTGCATGCTAGTCTTGTAATTGTATGGGAAGCGTCCACGTTCAGTTTTCGTATTTATCTAGCTACCTTTAAGAGTTAATTCCTCTAAAATTTTACTTTCTTTTCTGACGTTGCCTCACTTCATAACTCTACCAAACCCTGACGACAGGCCCATGATCTTACAACTATCCCTTTTTTGATCCTTTTGCCTTTTAAAATCTTGATAAGAAACTCCATGGTCCCCTTGGTTTTAGTCTTTTCTTTATTGCGTGGTATCACACCTCCTCTTACAATTTAAGATCCTTACCTCAGACGGGCGACGAGAGGGACGGCGTGAAGGTCTCGGGCGACGAGAGGGACGGCGTGAAGGTCTCGGGCGACGAGAGGGACGGCGTGAAGAATGCGGGCGATGGGAAGGTCGGCGTGAAGGTTTTGGGCGACGGGAAGGTCGGCGTGAAGGCTTTGGACGCCGAGAAGGACGGCGTGAAGGTCTCGGGCGACGAGAGGGACGGCCTGAAGGTCTCGGGCGACGGGAGGGACGGCCTGAAGAATGCGGGCGACGGGAAGGTCGGCGTGAAGGCTTTGGACGCCGAGAAGGACGGCGTGAAGGATGCGGGCGTCGAGAGGGACGGCCTGAGGGCCTAGGGCGGCGTCTGGGATCCTCAAGCTCGTCATCATCTTCATCTTGCTCTTTAATTTTATCACTCAATTCGTCAATCGAGTCCTGTTCGACCTCCGAGAGATCTGACATTTGTTCTTCATCCTCTTCAGCTCTCACAAAGGCCACAGTGGCTGTGAGAAGGAGTAAAGCCCAGATCAACTTCATTGCTCACTTTTTGGCTGCGTAGAAAGCTTTGACTTTGTATATATAGGATTCGAGTTACCGTCTTTTTATAAATATACCTATAAAACATGAAGCCATTGATTGGCCGGGTCATTTTTGGGGGGGCAGAGAAATCAATATTGAGAAACGTCTTCGAAAAATGCCGGGAAAAGCTAGTCAAACAAAGGCGGAATTTTTTGTTTCATACGGTAATGCATGCTGCTATTTTGGAATGAAATGTAATCTTCTTTTACGTTCATATTGGTTTTGCTGTTGCGTGTTTTCGTAAAAGTGTGTTTCTTGTTTAAACACTGATGCTCGTAATTTCTTGTTGGCAAAATTAGAACAACCCCTCTCACTTTATTAGGTTCCTAAGTGTTTGCCTGTAAATAGTGTCGCACTCTCGTGTTAATGATGAGATCCGGATAAAGGAAAAGTTATCATGCTTGTAACAAATTCTATTTTTTTTTCTTTTTACTTCTACAGACTATAATGGGCAATAGAAAATGCTCCTGGATAGGTAAGGTTACTAGGAAACCTCACCTAACACCTCTGTTTGTTTTGAGAGTGGGTAGAATACATAAATAATCCAAACACCATCTGGCTAGCTGCTCTTTGTCTATTGCATTTAGTTAGACATTCCAAGGAGAATATTTGGTTTCCACCAAGCAAAGAAATATCATACTGGATTATTAAAAACATTATACATACTTATAAAGTTAGCGTATATATAGTAAAATGTACAAAACATGCATGAACACTGACTTCAAAATGTAGTTCTGTTCAATCATTTTGAAGCCGTCAAACCAATCTAACAGCCTGTTTTATATGTATAAACAACTAAACAAATAACTGTCTTAAGATTGCGTGTTTTTCTTTTTTTTTCATTTTGATTTGGATAATGATTCGGATTTTCTTAATGATAAGCAAAATGCAATCTTAATTTCTATATTATTAAATTATTCTGTATTTTCTCATATATATCTGGCTAAATCGTGTCCTGTCCATGTAAGTAAGACTATAAGTCTTAAAGAAACTGATAGAAAATTCTGTGTGCTTCTGGTTATTATAGATCAAATCTTTCCGGTTCACAAAAGTCTCTAAAGTAGTTGCCCACACAGTTAAACCTGAATGATTTTTCTCAATCTTTGAAAACGAAGGAAAATGTGTTGTTCAGCTGGATGGTAAGAATGAATATCGAATGTATCTAGCTCATTTTCATTTCCTGGACCAGGGTGAAGAACTGTAAGAATATTAATTAATACTAATAGCCAAGAAGGACTAGGACGAAGTTTTTAACGGTCTCCTTCGAGATGTTTAATATGCACAGTCAATTAATAACAACTGAATAAACCATAGAAAACAAACTATCAAGTCTTTACAACTTAATCAAACCTTATTTTTTAAGTCAGTTGCAGTCAACGGATAAAATATCACTTTTATTTTTCAAAACTAGGAATCTTACTGAGCTGTACCGGTTTTGTTTCTAAAACAAGAAAAACTTTTTTATAGGATTCTTACAGCAAACACACGTTTTTGTGGTTTCATTTCAGCGTGCTTTCTTAATTTTCCTTAAGGTCGTTTCTCCTGCTAAATAAATATTAAAGTTTGAAATCATTGAACGTCAAGTTAGAGCACTGAAAAAGCAAGAGAGTAATTTTTGACTTAATAGTTTTTCGAAAGGAGTTATTACTACCACACAAAAATAACAGCTGGCCACTTGTATTGAATGAATATGAATATGAGAAGTGAATTAGAAATCTTCGACTCAAAAAATTAGTGTACTGGAAGAAAAAAAAAACAATTTCAGACTTTAGAAATTAACGACAACTCATACTAAAGGGTTATTTACATGAAAAAAGAAATGTTCGACTTTTAAAAATTGAAACTAGACCTGTTAACTGAAATAGCAGCAAATCTTGTACGTAAAACACAAGGACGAAGTTATTTGATGAGACCAGTCTAACAAATACAAACAGTAAACTTTCGAAATCTCAGACAAGCTTGCCATAACACATTGTACTTGCTTGTTTTGAAAGGCTAGGTTCAGCTAATATATGATTGAAAGGCCTTCTGTAATTTTCTTCTTTAAAAAGATTTCTCTTGGAAAGATTGTCCTATGCAGTGTAAGATTGGCTGGCATGATTTGAGAGATGACGTGCGGGATGTGAGTTGTGCGAAGATGTTCTCATGTTCAGCTTTTCGAGCAACGAAACCTCTCGTTGTTTCACTAACAAAAATGTCTCCTCTCAAGCATTCAGCTTTATACACGACTAAGGGCTGGTGGATGTAACTGTCTTTTAATTTAAAATGCCTCTTTTACTGATTTTTCTTGTTTGTCAGAAAATAATGAAAACAATTTTTCAATATGTAGTGAGTTTAGTTTGTTCAGTAATCTGTGTTATGAGGTGTTCATTATCTGTGCGACATTTTGATGCAACATTAATTTATAGATTATCCTTTCATCTTGAAGCCTGGAGTTCAAACTTGGGCATAGTTTGGACTGATTACTTCTGTCATTGCTAAAAACTTAATGGCAGGACTTGATATCTCGTTAAATGAATTCAAAGATCCATTAAAAGAAAATCGGAAACCCATTCCTGAAAGATATAACTAATCGGCTATTTGTCCACTTATCCAACTATCCATCTATCCGGCTGCCAATCTATCAGTTTAAGCCAACAAGAAAAAAGAGAGCTAAAGTTAGAATATCCTTCCAAAAGAATAAATCTACCTTCATTTACACACAGGTACTTTTTCATAGCATTGAATTATGAATCTCGAGAAATATGTCTTTTCATGCCGTATTTTTTCAGATTCACTAAAACTAATCATTTGAAATCGTTAAAACAAGATCATGCAGGGTAATTAGTTCTTCGGTTACTCTGATATCTTCTTTTTCTAACTATAATTGTAACTGTTATGGTGAGGATTTTTGGATGGTATCAGACAATACAGAGGTAATCGAGTTTGAGTGATTCGAACTTGCCTAATAAAACTATGCTAGGGTACAGTTTTTAATAACGCGACATATAATTTGCTAGAAATTATAGAAAAGTATTCACCAAACGATACATTGTCCAGGACAACTTTTGATTTTTTTTTGTTTAAAGAAAAGCACTCATGAACATACTTTAATAACTTATGCTTCTATAACTCAGAAAAATTCCAGAAACAAGCAATTGAAAGGAGGATGAAAAGGTATATCAACAACAAACTGAAATAAAGCATCATTCCAAAAGGACTAAAAGTTCATGTTGTAGAAAAACAAACAAAGCATTTTGTAATAAAAAATTGAAGAAACTCTTTAAAAGACGAACAATGTACTAAGAAACCCAATTTTGTTATATAAATTAACCATACACAACAAAATTTCTCGATTCTGATTGGTTTAGAGCCGTGCTGTTTTTCGTAAACATTACATTTGTTCAATTTTGAAATAATTTGCACTCATGTGTTTTTCAAAAAGTTTCAATTTCTTTCGCCCTAATTTATGAAAAACGTTAACCCACTCGTGCAAGTTATTTCCAAATTTAACTCGAAGTTGTGTCATTACTTATACAGATTACGTTTTAATAAGGCATTGTAACTATACGGATCAAATGTTTTGGCAAGAGGTGAAAACTTAGATCTAGCTTAAAAAGAAATACAAAAGGAAAGCAAGTGGGATCCCCCTCCACCCCCCTCCCCCCTCCCTTTTTTTTTTTTGCAAAATTAATTCTGTACCTAAGTTGCACAATGTTAACAAAGATGAAATGCAAAAAAAAAAAAAACACTTCTTTCCTCCGCACGTACCCTTCTCAGTCTATGCCTTCATTTTCTCGGCATTTGTATAGCCTTTAAAAATCTTTCCGCTGAGTTAATTTTTTTGCCGATAAAGTAACATAAGCAAATCAACTAGTTAGCACTTATAAAAGAATGAACAACAATTTTTAGCGCTAAATCTTTTTATTCATTTTCTTTCGTTTAGCTACCCAACACCATTAACTCGTCCCCTTTGTTGCGTCATCCATCGGAAGAAGTCTGGATACGGTGACTCACACCGGTTCCTTGCTTGGTCTCTGTAGAAAATAAGAAAAAAACAGCAATTACTTTTGCATAGTAGGGGTAAAGAAAATTAAAGTAAGTTTAGGTATTAGAACTAGAAAAGATTTCAAGTGCTTCCTAATTCCAAGAAAAAACTACATGATAATTTCTTTTCTTTAAAAAAGATTTAAAAAAAAAAAACATGCTTTTTTAACTTTAACGACCGGAACTAAAATCCTGAGAATGAAACCAAAAGTCTTCTTAGAAAGGTTAAAAAGTCTATTTAAGTTAAAGCTGTGCGCCTGTTTCATAAAGATTAATTGTTTGCATTATACTATCATTTCTACTCTAAACCAGCATGCATCAATTAAGAACAACTCGGGTATATTGTAACTACGAGCACTTTTCGCTAGCATATTTTCCTTATTTGAAACGGAAACTGAGATTTTAAACGGCAATGCTTCAAGTCCTGATAAAGCTTATTATTTCACTTTTTAGATTAAAAATGTTGTCGTCTATGAATTCAGAATTCGAATAACCAAAGAATATCACAGTCTAAGTAAGCTTTTTAATTAAAACAAGATTGGAATGCAAATTTTGACCGAGCAGGCCGGGGACTGGTAACATGGACGTAGCAGCAATGAGTTGTCTGGATTTTGTTTCAAAATTTTATTTCTATTGCTGTTAAAAAGGATAACAAGAGAAAGAAGTTGTCTCTGCCTCAAGCCTCATGCTCCGTTATCGTTGCACGTTTCAAGTTTGAAAAGTGTAACAAGAACAGCGAGAAACAGTTTTATTTTCAAAATTTACTATTACTAAAGGTTTCTACTTTTCATCTAAAAATAAAGAAAGTAACTACAAAGCTTAACAGGATTTTAAAAATGTCGCTTGTGCGGAAAAAAAAATTCTAAGTAGTTGCAAGAGCCAAAAATTAATACAATGATTGGATATACAAGAAATAAAGCGGAAGCAGGTAATCACAGTATTTTAAACTCTGGCACTTACCAACGGATTAGTGCTTTTTGCTTCCAACCTTCTTCTGGGCTTTCTTCTTCAATTTACGAAGCTTCTTCAGGATTTTTTTCTTCAACTTACGAAGCTTCTTATGGACTTTCCTCATGCACCTACGGATTTTCCTAGACCTTTTCCGTTTAATTTTGAGGATTTTGGCAACCTACAGGAGATTTTAAACTTTTATCAAAAGATGTTTGTATCATTAAAGTCAAAGTGAATAATAGAATAGTTAAAAGTTATCAAATATGTAAAAACATCATCAGGTTAGGAGTCTAAAGAGGTAACAATCTTTTTTTTCTAGGAAATCTGTAGACACTGACAGCTGAAAGTGCTAAAATGAATAGATGTCACCTTTTTTAATGTATATATAAACTTTGAAATCTTCAAATAGAAATTGCAAACGATAACTCTGAGTACGAAACCATTTCAAAATCACTTGTCAAGCAAACGACAATAGCTGAAACTTGCACAAATGTAATCATTTACAGTTCGGTGCGCCGCTTAAATGTTCAATACTTTTTTTCGTTTACTCTTCTTGAGAAGCTACGAGAAGTAGTTCTGCACTTGAAATTGTTTCTGAAAGTGCATTTTCAGCTACATAGGCGCGTATCACAGGAAACGGAAGAAACTGCTTTATTTACGTCAGCAATCTTCTGGGTAGAATTTTCTCACCGTAATGCTTGCTTTTCCTTTGACTTTAAAAATTGTCTTTGTTCACACTTTTTTTCATCGACTATACTGCCGGAACAAATTTTCTGCTTTTTTGTAGTTTTTTTTTGGTACTGATATTGTTTTTGTTTTTTAAGAAACTGCTCGTATTTGCCTTTATAAAAGTAGGAAATTTAAATTTTAGTTTTGAACCGTATCGTCTTAGACCTAATATGGCATCAATTGTGACCTCTTTCAGGGATACATATTCTTGGTCTCCCAAGGGACTGTCTGTTTGGTCCTCCTAAATTGGCTACTTACTAAAGTTCCTTCAATGTTAGATTACGTGGTAATCTTGTTTGTTACTGAGAAGCGTCAGCCTCCAGATTGTGTCCGTCTTTTTATATATTTAACTACCTTAGCCTTATACCCAAACTGCGTAATGAAAACCCTATGATTAAAAAACGAACCCTTTCTGGGTTCTTCTGCCTTATTATGTAATTGTTTTTTTTGTTAATCACTTCGCTGTTGTGTGCCCCACCCCTCAAACCCCTGACCTTTTTAGCGTCTTCGTCTAGCTCCTCTTCATCTTCATCGAAGTTCTCCTCAAGAGCTAACTCATCTGGGATTTCAGCAAGATCTTCGTCTTCGAAGTCCTCCGCGACCTCATCGTGTCGTTTGCGAAACTTCTTTAATACGCACTTCCTGAACTTTCTAGCACACCGCTTCTTCTGTACTCGCTTTTGCAGACATTTCTTTAGTTTTTTAGCGCATTTCTAAGACAACAACATTTATGAAAAAGTTTAAATTGAACTTCTTATAAATCAGGATAGATAAAATTTAAGAGATGTTTTTGCAAAATCCATTGTTACTGAAAACTATTTTAATTACAAACTACGAATAAATTAAAAAGAGAATATATCTTCTAGTTTCTTGTGAACACGCGATTTAGCGAAGGAGGTATCAACGTCCATATTTGCGATGAGTGTATGAGACAACAACAACATCAATTTGTTATTTTCCCCACTTAAATTTGAATTACACCGTAATTTCTCTGATAAGCCCTCCGGGGGAGTTTATTGTGTTGCAAGCTTTTTAGACGTGGGGAGAGGGGGCTTAGCTTATCCTTTCTTCTAATGATCTGATATAGTATGAGAAGGCCATCAACATTAAGTAATACTTAGATTTTTCTTCTACTTGTTTAAGATAATTAGGGCATTTTAAGAGTTTGTACAGTTTAGATAACGGTTTCAAGATTAAATAGTTGTTACCCAATTTAACTCGAACAATAACAATTTTACGTTACCCTTGATTTTCGCCATGGACCTCGCCGGAAGCTATGAAATTTAGAGCACATTGCACAAACTTTTCCACGCAGGAAGCATCTTCTCTTGTGTTTTCGGCTTCTACGAAAGCATCTCTTTACCACGCGCCTGCAAAACTATAGTCAGCAAAAAGTTAGGTCAGCTTGATGTTTCTAATTTTCAAATAAAGCCACTTAATTAACATACCGTGCAGAAAACGATTCAATTTAGTGCCAAAAATCATCAAGACGCAACGCTTGAAACGTCTCATTTACCCAAGCTCACACAACACAAATACCTTAAGTTTTATATTAACATACAAAACACAAAAAGGGAAGAGGTTGTTTTGTTGGTTTGTCTTGAAATTGAATCCTCCTTGCCCGGCAATGTTAACAACGTTTTGCAACAGAAATAAATTAAATAAAAAGATATAACTAAAAGCGGTAGTGTTAAAACTGGATAACTATTGCCAGAAAGCATTTTCTGTTAAATAACCACAACCAATCCGTGTTGATCAAATAAATAAACAAATGCATTAAAAGTTATTACTGAGAAACTTACAGTATGTCGGCGTTTTGGCTTGAAAACAGCCCCGACAAACACTGCTTTTGGTCGTCTGCGCCTTAGTTTGGCGAACATTCTGCGGAGCTTCCGTTTTCCACCGCGTCTGGGATCCTCAAGCTCGTCATCAGCATCATCATCCAGCTCTTCAACTTCATCACTCAACTCGTCAACCGAGTCCTGGTCAACCTCAGAGAGTTCTGTAAGTTGTTCTTCATCCTCTTCAGCTCTCACGAAGGCCACAGTGGCTGTGAGAAGGAGTAAAACCCAGATCAACTTCATTGTTCACTTTTGGTTGCGTAAAATCCTTTGCCGAACCAAGTGCTGCAGGAGGAGTTGAGCTACTGACTATTTATTGATGTACCTCAACAGCACGAAGCCCTTGATTGGCTGTTTGTCGCGCAGAGAAATCTATTGAGAGACGTCTGCGCAAACTGTCGAAAGACAGCTAGTCAAACAAAGGCAAAAGTCGTGTTTCATACGAAAATACATGCTGCTATTTCGGAATAAAACGTAATTTTCTTTTACGTTAATATTGGTTTTGCTGTTGCGTGTTTTCGTAAAAGTGTGTTTCTTGTTTAAACACTGATGCTTGTAATTTCATGCTTGCAAAATTAGAACAACCCCTCTCACTTTGTTAGGTTCATGAGTGTTTTGCCTTTAAATAATGTCATACTCTCATGCTAAGTGTGGGACTCCCGGAAAAGTTATCCTGAGTGACAAGCCTTACATGTTAGTCTATAATTTACAGAAATGTGGGAAAAAGAAAACGCATGCTAGGTTAGGTTACTAAGAGACCTTTTTTCTTAGAAAAATTACAAGTTTTCTTAATACAACTCTAGAAATATTGTTTTCGGTAAAGTCATTAAAGTTTATATTTGAATAATTCAAAATAGATACCACATCGCTGTTGTAAGATATTCCAAGCTGAACTTTTGGTTCCCAACAACATTCGCTATGGATTAAGAATATAACTATAAGGTTAGTGTAAAGGCTGTAACACATTACTTAACAAGCTTGGACAAAAATCAGAAATTTAACATGAACACTGATTTCAAAAGTATCGTTTCCCTTTTTCTTTGAAGTACTGTAAAGTCTTTGTCAAGGCTTTATCTCTGAAGCTACATTTTATGTGCAATTAATTTAACAAAATAACTTTAAGTTTGCAGACTTTGATTTTACGAAATTTCTTATTTGGTAATGCTTCGAAGTTTTTGGATTCCTAGTGGTAAGCAAAGTGCCATGTTTCTAGGATACACTTAATTATAAAGATCACGATTTTAATTTCTCATCTACTCAAATTTATGTTCTTGTTTTAGCTTTTATATGTTTTTTGTAACTACGTCAGTTTAACTTTTTTTTGGACTTTCAGTAACTAAAAATAAGTTTTAAAGAAAATAAAATAGAGAAAAATGTGTCGTTCTAGCTGTTAGATAGCTCTAATTCTCTGCCAGAAAGTTCTAGTTGCCAAGGTAGAAACCCGGGAAAAGGAGGGGGGTAATCCCTATAATGGGGTGGTAGGTATGACCGTCGTTTTTTTTAGGGGGGGGGGGGTTAAAGGAATTCTGTGTTAAACCAAGAACCTGGTATTTTTGAGGGTAAATAAAAAGCTAGTAGACTGATTGCAGTTCCATTTTTTTAGCAAACGCACGTGCAGATTGCCGAAAAAGAAGTTAAGACAAAAGTCCTTTGGCGAAGCAACATCTTATTACGCGCACATCTTTATTTACTGCATATCACGTTCGGTGCAACGCTGAACACGAGGGGACTTAGCGCCGACCCGCTAGCTATCCAGGGAAAAATGTCAATTGTCAATTGGTATTCTTTAAGGTAATTTTTAAAACAAGAAGTGTTTTTGACGGTGGAAAATTTCTATTACATGGTATATTTAGGATATTTTGGGTACTTTTCTGACGGTCATCCCTACCCTTATAACCCCGAAGTACCATC
>JAOBAT010131519.1:0-35218 GCA_026413305.1 Hydrozoanthus tunicans | reverse complement strand
TAATTTATCGAGAGAAAGAAAGGGTTTTTATACCAGTTCCAGCAGTGTTTAATATACTTTTAAAAAGAGCAAGAGAGAAAAAAACGAATCTTTTGATGATACGTTTTTTCTTTGCAAAAACTTACGTTTTAGCGCCGAAATCGTTTGATCATCATGGAAAGTGATTTGAGAAACTTTAGCCTATTTTATGTACGAAGAAGTTGATCCATTGTTCTTTTGCAGCCACCGATGTTCATTGTCTGGAGATGACCTTAATCGGAGGTGGTTAAACCCCAGCATATTGCTTCACCCGACTATTTACCATGCCAAAGGCTTATTGCAGTATCTGCAATCCTTGGGGAGATCGCCCGTGGTAAGTAAACCCCAACCCTGGCTGGGTTGTTCAAAGGCTGGTCAACGTTAACCTTGGTTAGGCCAAGATTCAAACAGTAAAGGGTTCACACGCGGTCATGAAAAGTCGTGCCACTTGAAAATGCATTTTTTAGGGCGGAAAAGTCATAGCGTTTTGGGGAAAGTGGCAAGGTCATTGAAAAATCATGGGATTTAATTTTTTCCCTTTAGCTATTGTTTTTGAAGAATGAATACTATTGTTGCAGATTTCCAATGAGGAATGCCGTAGTTATGGTTTTGTTTGGGAAAACGTATTAACTATAACAACGAATTTGCATTACATTAACAAACGTTTGTGTTTTGCTTTAAATCAAGAACGTTACGCTACTGTCTTTCAGTATTCAGAAAGTATAAATTGCATTTAAAGTTGAGTTAAAGTGTAAGTAACCTGTTTCTTGGAGTGGATTCTTTGATTTCTCAAAAAAATATTTCTCGGACGTGGAATATGGCATTTGGTCATGAGAAATCATGGAGTTTCTACCCTCCAGTAACTTCTTCTCTACGAAACCAGTTCTTATATAGAATACTGTTTAGATTTTCCATTGGAAAAAGCCTGTAAATTAGAAAATTACAGCTCAAATCAGTGTCTGTCGGTTGGAAACAAGAAAGTGGGTTAAAAATGTAATCCTAGGTTTGTGCCAATCGGCCTTAGAAAAAAATGGGCCTTGGATAAAAGCGTTTGAATTAGGGGGATTGTTGATACTCTTTCAACTGTTACCTGTGAATTCTTATTTGATTGTAATAACCTCTCTTTTTTTCTGGTTATTTTTTACAAGGTATATTGCGACTTTCATGGTCATTCTCGCAAGAAGAATGTGTTCATGTACGGCTGTAGCACAGCAGCAACAATCGCTGCTACCTCGTCAAGCTCCAGCTCATCCACTGACCTTATCGATACTGACATCGCGGGCTCCATTAGAGAAAAAATGGCCGAGCTTTCAGGATCAGAATCGAACAGCAGCATGGATCCAAACGATGTCGTCGAAGATACAGGATTTAGGGTGAGAAGTTGACAAATGAGTGTGAATAAGAGAAAACATTTTGCACCTTTTTTGAAGGAAAGACATATCTCTAGATAGTAAAATTTCAAGCATTCCCCTCCTCGTTGTGGTGGTTACTTCGTGTTGTGAACAATAAGTTTCTGCTATTTCTGACGTTGAGTTTGTAAGCGACTATTTGAAATCTTAAAATCTTGGAAGTCTTGAAGACGGCAAAACATTTTCATAATATAAGGTTCGTTAACAAATTAGTAACTGCGGAGAGAAGGTCACTGTACAACAGTAACCCCCTGTTGTAAGACAAGGTAATTTAAGGTGGAAATAAATTTTTTTTTGCAAGGGTTTAGAGTGTTATATCAGTAGGCGTTTGAGGTTGGCTGGGCTTCCTATACGGACTGAATTCCACTAAACTTTCTCCTGGAATTCCTTGAGTTTGGAAATTTCCTTCCAGGGCCCTTGAAAACTCCTGGAAAACAGTTACTTTTTTCTGTACTCCAGGAATACTCTAGGAAAATATTTCAACTCTATAACAAACAAACCAAAACCTACTGGAGCATCTTGCTCGCATTTGTACAATTTTAATTTAGATTAAATTTCAGGAAATTTTTTCTTGGGATTGTGGTCAGTTTGTCATCTTTCACTTTAAAGGCGGAAGAACCTGGCGATAGTTTTGGCGGTATGGTTGCTCAAGTTAAAGTTCTTAGTGTTGTGTTTTTTTGTGTGGAAAAATTGTTTTGCTACCCAGGAAAACTCAGGACTGGAACTTTGTTGTCATCAATCAGCACGAACCATGTTAAAAGCAGTCAACGTGATGATTCCAAGATAATGTTGACACAATCTCTTTTCCTTTTAACAGACCCTTCCTAAAGTGTTACACAACATTGCACCAGCGTTCTCCTTGCCCAGCTGCAGCTTCATAGTAGAAAAAGCCAAAGAGGCAACAGCCCGAGTGGTTGTGTGGAAAGAGATCGGTGTAGTTCGAAGTTACACAATGGAAAGTTCTTATTGTGGTTGTGATCAGGGACCGTACAAGGTGAGCCTTGAGTGAGTGTTTAGAAAGAAAGTGCTTCACTACAAAACTCCCCATGTGAGTTCCTGTAGCTCAGTGGGTAGAGCGTCTGACCAGTAATCAGAGGGTTGCGGGTTCGATTCCCGCCAGTGACTCAGAATTTTTTTCTGAGCATTCAACTTGTGGAGCACTTTCTCCCTAACCTTATAACCAAGTTGCAAATTTCCATATGAAATCATTCGTGAACTACAATGCAGAGTACTGTAGTCAGTGTTCATTGGAAGGTCAATCAACCACTTTGTTACCTTGATTCTGATTTGATTTTAGGGATTTCATCTTGGTACAAGAGAGTTAGAAGAGATGGGCCGGTTCTTTTGTGGAGGACTATTAAAGCTTGGTCGCGTATGCTTACGAAAGCCGCCACCGCACCGAGTGCACTCTAGTGAGAGTAGTGATGCAGCTGACTGTACCAGTGGGGATCAGTGGTGAGTAGACATTTAACACAGATATGTCGCCAAGTTCCCACGCTTTGAGAGACAGGCCTGGGGGATTAGTTTGTCACGTGTTCCACTTTAAGTACCAGGCCAATCAGCCAAAGCGTCTTACCTTTACATGAACCTGAAATCGAGATTGTGCATATCCACTTAAGCCCACCGCACACTTGTGCGATAGCATGCAATTTTCGTCGCGTGCAATCGAAATTGTTGTCGCACATTCACCGCACACGTTTGCGAGAAGATGCAATTACCTCCGACAAACTGCGTTCACTTTCAAGAAAATCAAACATGTTTGATACGTGCGATCATTATTGCGTACGATAGAAATTGCATCACAGGCCCCCGCACACTTGTGCGATGTGCAGCAATTTTGATTGCATGCGACGAAAATTGCATGCTATCGCACAAGTGTGCAGTGGGCTTAAGATTGGATTGAGTTCGATTTCTAGACAAATCTGTCTTGGAGATGTTAGCACATATTTGTTTTAACTAACCAAAGATAACACTCAGTTTATGAAGCTTATATGTTAAGTCTACACTAAACTAGACGCTCCAACTCAAGAGCGTTCACCGGGCTGCCTTTTGTTTAAGTTGCCTGGTTTCTTGTCTCTAGCAACAGTTACGGTCATTTTAGTAGACAAATACTTTTTACATTTTAAAAGTTCTTCTCTCCTTCACAACGATCGAGCAAGAAATGGACCTTGTGTGTCCAGAGTCCAAAACCTGTGTCTGAGCTGGCAAGGAATTGGGGTATCGAATTTTTCTCTGGTCGACGGCGACGGAAAAAGTGACCGTATCTTTGACTGGGCTTACCACAGACAGCCCAGTAAAAATGTGCAGTGCCGTTTCTCTAGTGCCTTACTTGTGAAAATAACATCATTAATTTATCTTTTCTACTGGTAGGATCCGATCCAGTGAGCTGTTTGTTCCTCCGGCACTTTACCGATCCACGTATCAGGATCCCAACATAAGTCATGTGGTTGTTTGACAAACGCCAAATGGACAAAGAAGACTTAGGTGGATATAAAGATTAGCAACTCCTGTTTGAATTTTCAACATGCTAAGGGCTGTCATATATACAAGAGTAACTGGGTGGTAGATTCTTGTTCTTTGATTATAGTTAGGGTATGAGGGGAGGGGTTAGAGTTCTCGCCTTTGGAAGGGCGGGGAAAGAACGATCAATTCTGCTGCTTTCATTCATAGTCAAATAACAGAAGTGGAAGAGCTTTAAGCTCTTAACTTTTTCCAGTTGTCGTTTCCAGTTGATGTTACGGCTGGCATGTAACCATCAATTGAGGTTAAAAAGTTGATAATAACCACCAAAAAATCAATCAACTCTTCGTGGCCGTTTTACCATCAGAGTAAAAACACAAAGTTTTCACATCAAGTATAGTTTAGTGTACTGCCATTACAAAGCTCAGATTTAACCAGAAAAAACGTGTCATTAACGTAAAACACAAGGAGTGGAATGAATGAAACACATAACCACAGATATGTTTATCGCTGTATCAGCTCATGTTTCAGAAACAGTTAGCCACTCAAGATTGCATCTGTACATTAGTTGAAAAAGATGGCGTCTGTACATTAGTTGAAAAAGGTGGCGTCTGTACATTAGTTGAAAAAGATGGCGTCTGTACATTAGTTGGTGAAACTCTTCCTTGTACTAACAACACTTTGAACGTCAAACATGGGGTTTACAGATTCTAACCATGCGTTTTTAGACGTTAATGCACTAAGATTTATGGGTAAATGTAGAGGCGCCATCTTTTGCATAAATGTTGATTGGCCAAACCGAAAAAATGGCGGTTGTACAGTTTACCACAATGCATTGCGAACCAAACAACCGCAAAACGAGGCTCAGAGAAAACCGCAGTTGGTCAAACTCCTTGTTTTTTCAGGCAATACTGTGTGTGTTAGATTTAAAGTAAAAAGTTATCTTTGCGTTTTCATGAGTAAATAAATATTATTTTGGCGCTAGGAATTGTGGGGAAAATCTTGGGATGCCATCTTTGTCTCTGTCAGGGTTTCAGGGTTTTAGTATCTGTTTCTAGGAGCAGGGAAAATGAAACTTTTAAATCTTTCTTCAATCTTGTCCAACAAAAGAAAGGGGTCAATTTTTTGCAAGGAAAGGGTAGTTGAAAGAAAGAAGTACATTTATAGTTAATAAACAAAGTTGATCGATATCAATAATTTATTAATCATTAGTTATTTATAAATCAACATGAAACTGAACAATTTTTGATTTGTTGTTTACCAAAGTAGCACTGATTTAGCGAATTTTTTATTCACCTTTTGAACAGTTATAATGATTTAGTACAATCTATTTTCAAATGAATTAACATAGCGAAAATAAAAAGGTGTTTAATATTCCACCTGTCAAGTCTTCCTTGTTTTTTGTTGTTTTAGGTTTATAATTACTAAAAAGAAGCAGCTTAAGAAATTTCGAAAAATTGAGGAGCGCTCCAACAATATACAACCCCCAGTCCCACAACCCATAGACTACGCAAGTTGCGCTCCAACAATATATAGCGGAGGGGTTGGCGCAGTGGTAAGATCTCTGCCTCCCAATCCTGAGGTCTCAAGTTCGATCCCCGGCCTGTTTGAGGGTTGAATATTTGGTAGGCTAAAGGCCACTCAGCTTTCCATCCTTCCGGGGTCGGTAAAATGAGTACCAGCATACATGGACCGCTTTGAAGCGGCTGCCAATTGCGCCTATATATGCTTCCGGACTGCCGGGGTTAAACTGTTGATGAGATGCATACGGAAAGGATGAAATATTAATAATAAATAAATGCACCCCTTTACCCCTGCCGCAGTTAATGAGCAACAAACCGAAGGCGACAAAATTGGAACTAGCGTGGTTGTGAGAATCGAAATTACGAAAGACGTGTTTGGTGGTTGGCATGACCATCTAACTTTAGGGGATAAAATAAAAATCCGGCATGTTTTAGGGGTTGTTAAAAAAACCCTATGTTAAACCAAGAGTTTGGTATCTTTGAGGGTTGAAACCCGGGCGGGGGAGGGGGGGGGGGAGGTACTCCCTATATTGAGATGTTACGTATGACCGTCGTATTTTTTAGGGGTTAAAACTGTCGGTCTGGTATTTTTTTAGGGGTTGTAAAAAGAAATCCGGTGTTAAACCTGGTATTTTTTAGGGTTTAAAAACGCAAAGCTATTGGACTGCTTGCAGTCCCTTGCTTTAGCAAATGTGCGTACTGATAAGAAATTTTAAAAGACGTCCTTTGGCGAACGTTCTATTACGCGTGCGCCTTTATTTGCTGCGTATCACGTTCAGCACAGCACGAGGGGACTTAGCGCCGACCCGCTAGCTACCGAAGGGAAAAATTTCAGCTTTTTATTGGTATTTTTTTTAAGGTAATTTTAAAACCGAAAGGTATTTTTTAGGGTAGAAAATTTTCATCCCCAGGTATTTTTAGGGTATTTTGGGGACTTTTCCGACGGTCATCCCTACCCTTTTGACCCTAAAGTACCCCCCCCCCCGGGTTGAAAACAGCTTGAAGACACTTGTTTTAGCAAACGATTACTGTGCTCGCTGAATAAGAGGTTAAAAGACAAAAGTCCTACTGCCCGTTTTCACCTGACGTCGTAGCCCCCATGTCGGTGTCAAGAGAGAGTGCGTGAAAACCAAGATTTGCAAACGTCCTGTTACCTATCTCGTAACCTTTCGGTCGGCGCAAAGAATCGATTCTTGGCGCTGACCAAAAGAATCGCGGCTCTTGGAACGAGAGATAAGTGATAGTAAAGTACAAAACATCTGATTGGATAATACAAGTGAGCCAATAGTCGATCGTAATAGATGCTTAAAGTAGAGCAGCTTGACTTCGTCTGTTTTAATATATTGACGATTGGTCTTTGCTGCTTGATGTTTGTTGTTTTTTTTTTCTGTAAATAGCTCCAAAGCTAAAGGGAAGATATTTCGAGTTTTAGATTCTAAGCTTGAGCAGATTTGATTTGATGGACTCCAATGGAACACATCAACGATGCTGACAACGACAAAGTGCAGGTGAACCCACATGTAACATGTTCGTATTCACAAACAAGCAAGGTGTACAAGGACATTTTACGACATCCTCTGTATAAGAGCTTTCAGGGTCCGAGTATTTCGATAATGGTCTCATTTCTTCTAGGCAGTTGTTTCCTTGGCTTTTATTTTGTGGCTAGATAGATTTAGAGGTAATCGACTTGAAAGATGTGCAGTGATGACAAGACATTGCTCATCGCTTGAAACCATTTAGCATTATCTCACTATATTTTATATTTATCGCTTTCGTTTACTCTAGGTCACCGTTTTATTCTTTGCCAAGTGCCGAGAATTGGTAGAAAAGAACTCCGCTCAAATAAATCTTGCTAGAAGGCTTTCTGGAAGTAAATTGATTGAGACTTTATTAGTTTTGTTCCCGAGGTGAGTTGAGTTTTAATACTTAAAAGTTTCATATTAGCAAAGAACAAGGGCTCTTCAATGATTTAGTCATTACACTGTTAGTGAAGCGGATGGCACTTTTACTTTTCTGCTAAAAGCATACTTGCATTTAATAAAATATTACATCCTTTTGTTTCCAGCAGTTTTTGATACATGCAGTGTCATTTTGTCTTTTGTCGAAGAAAACTACAGATAAATTCTTCTGCCCAGTCTTGCAGAAATCGAACGAAATCTTATCGTTGCTGTAAACCAAAAGTACGTTGAGAGAAATTCCAGTATTGAGTTGCGTGGGAACGAAGAGATTGCAGTTATTCCTCCGATAAGCGGGGGTTAGATGAAGGAAATTTGGTAAGTAGAAGTTTTTTGAATTAATGTTTTTTATCATAAATTTGCAAATTGTTTATGAAATTTGGAAGTTTATGCATACGATGAATGTGAAATATGTTATCTGACTACATCAAGAAAAACAAATTTGGATTTTAATTTTTATCGTTTCACGTTCAAGAAAATAGACGGAGGTGAAATATGCTTTCAAGCTTTGTATTAATTACATTAGACCATTAACAAAACGCCATTGCGTCAAAACGAACGGCAGACAGGTGAAAAGCAATATAGACTAAATACATGTTATGTTTCTCAAACATGATATTTTACTCGAAACTTTTAAATCTAAACTAGATGAATACCGTATTTCCGTTGAAATTATCCTTTCTGTTAACTTTCATGTTGAACATAAGCAAAGTTCGGCCCTGCAGTTTTACATCTCTTCAATTTCTGTGGTGTTTTTTTTAATAGCAACGAAGGAAGTTTTAAGTTTGCTCATGAATAAGATATTCATGAGCTGTATTAATTATTTCAAACTTGAGACTAACTTGTGTGGTATTTCAGAGTCCCATTTTAGTAAATTACCTGTAGGCAGAAACGCGGTTTAAGAATTCAGTCAAATGTAGGTCTTTAGATTTGCTAGTTTTCTAGGTTTTCTTGAATCTTTATTTTAACTCAACAACATTTAAAGCCACTAATCCTTTATTCAAAGACTATTAAATCCTTAAGGCTTCCAAATATAGTATGTACTAAATAAAAATTGGCAGAGACTGTTAAGGGTCACTACAACTGTGTTCACCTGCTTAGAGATATAGAAGTTGTTTTCTATTCAAGGGAGGTTGTAAAATAGGCTTCCCTGCCTCCAGCCATTTAAGTAATGAGCAATAAAAGGCAGCAATAAAAATTTCAAGCAAGCAATTTGCCCATTATTGATGCATCTGTTTATACTATCAAGAAATATCTAGCAGAGTTCATTTGTCCGTGGTTGGCACTTAGTTCCTCTTATAACCTTTGGCGAGGCTTTAATTGTTGCCAATATTGCTTTTTGTACTAAGGTTGACCAATTTTAAGCCAATGTTTTGATGAAGATTATAAATATATTCATGTTGTTACATGGTGAAAATGGAATTTGGTTGTACACAGCAAATGCTTGCAGTGCATGTATACAATTTATTAAGAAAAATTAATTGGGATGTCTTTGGAATTTGTTTTAAATTGTTAATCAGGTGAAATGAGAAACAAAGCTATTGGAAGGGTTAGCATGAAAAACTAGATAAATTATATGCTTTCCTTAGTTAAACTTGAGGTATAGACAATTTTGTGTACCAATCAAAACTCAAATACTGTACAAGGCTCAAAATTGGGTTTTGCCTTTTGGTTGTTCTAATACAAGTTAAAAACATCAGATATTTCAGTATAGAAATAAAAGTATGGCAATACAAAAAGCTATTGCTCCATTATTTAAGTTTTCAGCTGTTTTCTAGGTATTAACTTTCTGTTATAACTATAAGCCATTAAACTTTAAAAAAGCTTGATACTGATTGGGATCACCCTAAGCCAAATGATCTTCCCCAAGGGATCCCTAAGTGATCTTCCCCAAGGGATCACCCTAAGGGATCAGCGATCACCCCCAATGGTGTAATAGATTAACTTAGTATATAATTGTAGTGAAATCACCAGACAAAATTCAGTTGCTCTGGGCATCTGACTTAGATCACTCCAAAGGATCTCTGACAGGGAATCAGGGATCAGCGATCTATTCCCAAGGGCGCAGTAGATTAACTCTTAATAATTAATAATATATAATTGTAGTGGTATCACTGAACAACACTCAGCAAGTCAAAGGATCTGACAGGGATCACTTAAGGTTCACTATCAAGGAATCAACCTCAAAGTGACCACCCCCAAGTGATGATCACCTGCAAGTGATCACCCCCAAGGGATCACCCCCCCAAATGATCACCCCTTCAGTGATCACCCCCCAAGGGATCACCCCCAAGTGATCACCCCCAAGTGACCACCCCCAAGGGATCACCCCCAAGGGATCACCTGCAAGTGATCACCCCAAAAGGATCACCCCCAAATGATCACCCCTCCAGTGATCGCCCCCAAAGGATCACCCCCAAGTGATCACCCCCAAGTGATCACCCCCCAAAGGATCAACCCCCAAGTGATCACTCCCAAGGGATCACCCCCAAGTGATGACCCCCAATCCCAAGTGATGACCCCCAAGGGATCAATGTTGAAGATTAACTTTAACAATGTAAGTGTAGTGGCACCACTGAACAACACTCAGGAGTTCTAAGGATCCAAATGGGTTGCTTTCAAAGGATCAACCCCACCCCCCTCCAAGAATAATATGTAGATTGAACATAATTTGAAGTGGTATCACTAGACAACACTTGGCAGTTCTAAGGGTCTGACCATCCAGAGGATTCATGCATAAGAATAATTTAGCACCCAATTGCAGTGATATTCTGTACTAAACACTGTTTAGTTTAATAGTCAGATAATTTTTATTTCTTTCTTGTGGAGTGATATGTTCAGGTAGAAGGTAAAATTAACTGGTTTTAACCAACCAGCAGTATATTATTAGGATAATTATTATTTAGCATTAAATCTAGAGTTGTTTCAAAATTACATTTTATCCTCTCCAACTTTTCATTCTGTAACCCTGACAAAAGATCGAGTTAATCCTTAAAGCGGAACTGAACCCTAAAATCAACTTTTGTCAAACAAAATCTTTAACTGAGTTCGAAAATGATAGTTAAAAAAAATTCCTCATATCGCGCTGACTTTCCAAGAAATTCAAGTTTAAACTTGAACATTACTTGCCACATTGTACTGGCAGCTCAGAAATAGGGGTTAAGCAGAGAGAGAGTGAGGCTATGACGCCAGATATGGGTAAGAATTTGCTCAGACTGAAAAAATACGTCATTGGAGTGAGATATTGCACACAAGGTAAGTTGTAACTTTCACTCTTGACTGTGTAAGCGAGCTTATGAGAACAAAAACGGTTCAAGTACTCGCTCGCTCCATATAACCTATGCCACACGTTACCTTCATTTACCGCTGACAAGTCGGTAAGCACCTAGCTCAGTGACCCCAATTAAAATTACCCAAACATGCACACACAAACTAGAATTTCTCTGAAAATCAGCGTAACACAAGAAAAAATTTTTTTTAGATATGTTCTCAGCACTTTGAAGGATTTCATTTAAAAAATGTTGGTTTTAGAGATCAGTTCCCCTTTACAACAACAACAACAACAACAGTTTATTTAGCACTTATTTTGACAATTACATGATATAATAATAAAGTTAGTTACGTAGAAAGAATGCAAGGTGACCTGTAATAACCATAAGGGCTAAACGAGATGGGTGACCTTTAAAAGAGAAAAATTTACATGTCTAGGGCCAGTAAAGGAGGTATAAGTACTAAATATAAGATGGACTAATACAGTAACAATAACACGTAATGAATAAAGAATAACAAAAAACAACAAAAAAGCAAAAAAGGTGAGCAACTGGTAAGTAAAAAATTCTTGATTTCTTTGAAGCAATCATTATTTATCAATATTTAAGTTTTGCAGGGTATGGAGCTTAAGTTGGTACTACCAGAATTCTATACTTAACTCAGTAATTAGCAATAATGCACTTCTTGAGTTTGCGTTTGAAGGACACACTGCTTAAGTTCTTAAGGGATTTGTCAATAGAGTTCCAAACTTTAGGTCCACAGAACCTGATATTGAACTTGCCATAATTTGTATGAGCTGATGGAAGTGAAAAGTAAATGTTATCCCTTTAAACAAACAGCAAGACAGTGAAGACGGACATGGGTGATGATGTGATTGTGATCACCTCAGATGTGCTACAAGTAGAAAATGTGATGGTTCATGTTCAGTGCCCCTCAGCTGGAGCGATTTCCATTTTTGTTGGTAAAACTATTTACAGCTGTTCAAAATATTTAAAGTAAAGAACAACATTTTTTAGTGTGCAAAAGATGTTTCGTTCATGCCTCAGAACATCTTCAGTTGTCTAACATTATATGTAAATCTAGTCCCATTTATGACTGAAGATGTTCAGAGGCATGAACGAAACATGTTTTGCAAACTAAAAAATCTTGTGCTTTTAATTACTTAAAATGTTTAACAAGTCTGTGCCTTTTATGTTCAATAAAATTATATAATTTTTACTTTTGTTGGATAGTAAGAAATTGAACCCTTTCAGTCTGAGTTGTACTGGAAAAGTCTCTCAGTTAAAGCCAATACAATTTATTGAAACAAATTTTGGAGAATTTTATTTTTCATTTACAGTAGATGTAGCTTTGTTTCAATACACATTTTTGTAGTGTAAAATGTTTTGTTAGAGGAGAAAATCCATAACCGCCACTACATGCAAGAATTAAGGCTTTACTGAACTACTGGCCATAGTTTGGAGGTTGCTTTAAAAGAAGGCAGTGCTCAGTGTTGCCAAGATGTTATAAGCTCAGTTGACTTTCTTCTTTCTAATTTTTAGGAACTACAAGAGACAATTTTGGAGGTAAGGTTGCAATGTTTTAACTAAAGTATTGGTGCACAGATCAGAAGATGTTTCTTTAATCATTATGGTATTTCGCATTTTCACTTTGATAAAAAACAAAATTTCTGTTTCACATTTCATTTTCACTTAATTGTTACATTTGCCAGAAACAGAAGAATCAGATAGGAAATGTGATAGAGGCCTGAATTTGATATCTGGGCAATTTTTCTGTCCAGTTGGTTCATTTACTGAAAATGAGAGAAACTAAATTAAGAAAAGTGCTTAGGTTTACTGGGTTCACCTGGCTGACTGATAGCCACGCCCGTGATCAGTTTACATTTTTCTTTTAAAACAGTGAACAAGAGTGAATGGAAATCTTAATTACATGAACTTTTATGTAAATGGGGTTTTTGGCCAATCAAAGTCATACTATTTTGTTTGTTTTACATAAATTTGTATTTTTTCTTTTTTCAAAATTTTTTCAAAAAAATTCTTGCGTCACTTTTTTGTTTGATTATTTAGTATTTCTAAGGACCAGTTGGAGAGGCTGTCAACATTTGAGTTTTGCCACTACTAGTAAAATTGATTGAACCCCTCCTGTTAGCTAAACTAACCCCAGTGGTAGTCAATCCCTTTCCCCCCCCCACCCCAAACCCTGAAGATGTTTGTCACTGTAGAATGCATGTCAGTTACAGTGAATAGATTATTTTCTGCTCTAACTTAAAAACTGCTTGTTCATCTTTTGAGCATAACAAAATATTAAGAAAACTATTTGATATTAGTAACAATAAATAATAATGATAAATAATAATAATAATAACACATAATGATAAAAAGAATAACAGTAAAAAATAATTTTAATTATAGCTTCTCCTCTAAAGGACCCTTCCTTTGTAATAAAACTAGTGTCCATCATTCACAGGACAAACAGTTGTAAGACTGGAGTATGAAGCGTACGTTCCAATGGCAAGATCTGAAATCAGAAAAATATGCAAACAAGCAAGAGAGCGATGGAATCTTGTAAAAATTGCTATATTCCACAGAATAGGGTATGCAAAGGGATTCAATAAGCTTAAGGGTCATTTTGAAACTTTGGCACTGATGTAGTTGTTTTATCTTGTGTTGAAGTTAAATCTTATATACAGCTTACCATGCTTTTGCCCAAGCGAGGGCCAAGATGGTTGCATGCTCAAAAATCATTTCATATGATGGATTTATAATGTAGATTGTTTTTTTGCACATAGCTCAGAAAGTTTTGTTTATCTGCTACTAATATTTTGACAACATATTTTTTGAGATAGACAACAGTCAGTAGGTACTACCCAGACTGCAAGGGGTTATGGGACTGAATCTGAGTGTAGTATCATTTAAAAGAACAAAATGGCGAACTATTGTTTGAGGTGAAAACGGTTTCAGGTCATTTACATATTGCCTTAATGTAAATTTTCAAACGAAGTGTCGAAATCGTGCACACAAAGGGAACATCTTTGCTATTATTTCTACACCTCCCTCTAGGTGCATCATTATAGTTTAGTTCAGTTGTACTTATCAAAGTCAGAATTGTATTCAATTGCTACGCAAGCGAACGGTATTGGCATCCTTGACAGCTGGCATATTTAAAATCGTGCACGCCCATTCAAATAATTCCAACTTAATTGGTAATGTGTTTAATTCTGCCTTACCTTATTTGTATGCATGACTTATCCCGTGGCCATGACTATGTCAAAAAATTAACCTCTTTTGAAACAGGTGTATTTATCAATAAAGAGACATGTTTACTGCGCGTTGTGCAGTGGCGGTTAGCGTGTTCGACTCGTAATCTTGGTGTCGCGAGTTGGTGCCCCGGTCAGACCACTGTGTTGTGTCCTTCAGCAAGACACTTTACCTGACTTTGTTCCAGTCGACTCAGCTGTATAAATGAGAACCAGTTCTGCTGGGGGCTAAACTGCGATGGGTTAGCGTTCTTTCCAGGGGGAGTCAAACTCTGTCATCTGCTTTAAAGCACTAAAGAAACCGGAGAAAACGCCGGCCCTCTGAGCCACTTAGGCTCGAGAAAGGATTTAGCTTTAGCTTACTGCGCAGGCATTAGCTGAAAATGTTCTTCTTCTTGCCCAATTTTCAGTGTGGTCCCAGTAGGTGAGGCAAGCGTCATTATTGCTGTCTCGTCAACCCACAGGAAAGATTCACTGGATGCAGTTGAATTTTGTATCGACACTTTGAAAGCAACAGTGCCTATATGGAAAAAGGTAACTCTAGAAGTATCTCCCTTTTATATACACCAGCCGAGTCTGGGCTTATCGGAAACTGTGTGCTGCTTATTTGATTCCATCAGGATGTTGTTGAAAGTGATTGAGAAAACATTTCTGAAACTGCGTTTACAACTATGAAAATCACCTCATTGCTTCAATTAATTTGTATTTGTTAAAGATATTAGTAACAATGATAATGGTAATGACAAGATTAAAGAATATTTAACAACATGAGATAACGCTACCAAGTACACTTGGGGTAGCGAATGGCCCCTGAAAAAAGAAAGCTTCGACAACATTACGGCTTGTTCTTGAAACCTCGTCATTTTTCTGTCGTGTCCCGAGGTCATTTTTTTTTCTTCTTCGTCTCGCAGTCTTGGATTTTCTCTCTAAATGGCTCTCATTCTCGGTGTTTCCGCCGGCAGAGCTCGAAATCTCTGTTTAGCATTTTTACTATTTACACGTTGGCTTTATTGTTTTGGACAAAACTAACAAGTGTTTCGTGAATTATATTTAGAAAAATCATTTGGTGTGCGAAATATAGATAGGGACCTTATGCAACGAGAACAGTAACGCCGACGAAGACTTCAGAAAACAATAGTGAATAGAACCAGCTGCACGTTGGATTGCACCGTGCGGGCCGCCTGCACGCCGTCGACTTGAAAATTACAACGTGAAAAGCTAAGTTTTGAAGTTTTTGCGACTACGAGGACGTCCTACAGAAAATTTTATTAATCTTCATTTACCTTTAAGGAGAACACTTTTTAATCTTTCTCTGGTCACAAAGCGTAACTCGGACAAAAGAGAAAGCAAACTAGCCAAACGTGTTTAAAAATTGCGAGCAAAAAGTGTGTTTTTGTGAGCTGTCGTCGTCGACTGTTGCCGTCCTTGAATTTTAAACTCCCTAGCATCATCATTTACTGCTTTTTAATCTCTCTCTGAACACAAAGTGTAACTCGAACAAAAGAGAAGGCAAACTAGCCATACGCGATTCATTAGAGAAAGCAAGAAGTGTGGGTTTTTGTCGCCGTTATAGATGTCGCAGCCTGAGATTGCCGGCTTTCACGTGACGGCATGGCGGCCATGTTGGTTTCCTTGAACAAAAGAATTTGATTTTTTTTGCTTTTGTGTAGGACTCCATTATATCCGCTTCGTCTTTTGCCTTTTGCGTCTCAAGGGAGTGCGTGAAAACCAAGAATTTAATAGTTTTAAAACGGGCTATTCGTTTTTTCTAGGAAGTGTATGAACAAGGCGAGCCAGCTTGGAAGGAAAACAAGGAGTGCCACTGGAAAGAGTCGTCAGAAACTGATGTTTAACTTGTTGTTGATGATTTGTGTGTACAGCACACTGAATATTGTGACGCCTGATGATAATTTGGCTGGTTGAATCAACTACACATGCGTATGATTGAAGAAGGGGAGAATGAAGAAAATGCCCTCTCGTCTCATCGTTAACCTCTTGTGATACGGAGTAAATATGATTTTATCGGGCTTAGCCGTTAGATCTCGCCTAGTTGTCGGAGAAACGCATTTTCTTCGACGTTGTAAGACTGACCTAGTAAACAATAGAACCAAGGAAAGTGAAGGTAAAGCAATGGGCGTGGTCTAGCAAGGGAAGCAGAGGGGTTTCCTCATCATCCATGAATGAACAGAAAAAAAAAAGAAAAACTAACAGAAGCGAGACATCGGAACAGCAACTATTTAAAATTCAGTCTTGTACAAAAGCATATCTAAAAAATTCGTGGCTGCGTTCAGTTACAACATCGCAGTGTATCCTAATCACAGACAAATTGGTTGAAACGACGGTAGCGACCCACATATCAATGTGAAATTATATTATATCGATAAAAAGAGGCGACTGGTCAGGGGGGCTGTAATTTCAAAACAAATACTATTTTGTCGGGGGGGCGAGCCTGAAACTACAACGTGTAAGTTGTTTGAATATATCATGTCTCCAAACACATATATAAGGGAAAAGGTCAAAAATACTGAATTTCAGGAGCACATATCATGTTCAATAAAATAGATATTGATAAAGTGCTTGAACCAACGCCTTCTTTTTGGAGAGAGGAGTCCATAATACAATAAAACCCAATACCCCTAAATCTGGTTTTGAGAAATTGAGCTTTGAAAAAGTGGGGAGGGGTAGGCAGGTAGGGTAGGGGGTATGTGCCGCCACCCACCACCTCCCCCGACAAAATTGGGTTCCTTAAAAATACCATTGTTTTGACTTCCCTAAGCTACAACCTGTAATAACAAGATTATATTGCAGCTTGTAATGTTCATATAATGCATTGTTACGTAGTGTATTGGACATCATCGCTATTCCGTGTAATGAGTCTTCATCATCATAATCATCATCTTTGATTTTCACACGGGTAATTCATGAGCTATTTACTGTTCTAAAATTCGAAAATAATGAAAATTTATAATAAACAAAGAGTAATAAAGAATAATAAAAGGTGCTTTCCACGAATGTGGTGCCAAACAGAACTAGTTTTAATAAAGAGCTTGAGCTGTTCGGATTCAGCTTGATGAGTTCTAAAAGGTAGGCTGTTCCTGTATTAAGCTTTGGGTTCAAAGACCAGTTGATCCTGTAAGGATGGGGGGGGGTGTAACAGTTTTTTTAAGAGAGTTGCAGGGCCACCTCAGACAGAAAAAAAAAGAACTCAGGCCGCAGGCTTTCTCAGGCCTGCGACCAGGATTTTCAGCGGGAGGCTGGGATCGATCCAAGACTCGGACAAAACGAGCGTCGAAGCAGGGCCCGGAAACATGGCGCCGCCTGGTCAGGCGCCAGTCTTTAGTGTGGCAGGCCCGGGTTCGTTTGCTAGTGCAGGACTTTCACTCAGGGTCTTAAAATAACTGAGAAGGTGCCTTTGCTTCAACATCTGCAATAGGTTAGACCATCGCGTCTTCTCGGATAAGGACGTTAAACCGTAGGTCCCGGGTGGCAGGCCTCGAAGGAGACCTCGAGTCCTATTAATTACCTGTCCTTCCGTGACTCCTAGAGTCAAAATGTCATAAAAAAATAAAACAAAACATACTCCCCCGGGATTTTTTAAAAGTTTGATTGCACGACTCGCAAGCGAAACTAACCTTAAAACCCTGGATATTACACGGGCTGTAGGATACATTGGTTACGAGTTTAATACAGAGGCAAAAGATCAAACCTTGAAATGTTGCTTGAGTTTTTCTCTTTGTCCGAGCAACGCCTCGATCTGTTTAGTTTTAAAATTTGATAATGACGTAACAATTAAAACTCAACTGTATTTGACTCGTAACCAATGTATCCTACAGCCCGTGAATATTGTTCAAACTTTCGGTCTTCAAAATCAATTTAGAAAAACAGAGGTTGATGTTATTTTTTCAAATAGTTGGCTTTTTTTGCAGGCCTGTATTTTCTGTCGACTAAAAACAACGAGGCTAAAAACTCTCAAGTGTCAGAGAAAAAATAACTTTCTCTATACCTAAATGAGCAAACCCAACTTAACTTTGTGAGGTTCCTTCACTGATTGCTAAGACGGCACAAAACAAAAAAAATAACAAGGGTTATACGGGAACCAATCAGAGACGCAAATAAAGTATCATCCTCCTAGTATTTGGTTGATTTGGCCAACATATCTTATTAAGATAAATATACACGGTGGAGCGAGCACATAAAGTTTATATTCGCGTTCGAGGACTAGTGAAAAAAAGAGATTTCGCATCTTTTTTCCACGAGGAGATGAACTTATATGTATTCACACCAACGTGTATTTTTCTTTTTACTCGGGCCGTGAGGCACCGAGTCAGTATGTCGAGGCTGTTCTATTTTTTCGTCGTGTCGCGTTGTATCGCGGGCTCGCAAAATCGGCATGCTTAGCGGGCTGCATGTAAAAGCACGAGGCTTCACTTGATTTTGTTTGCTCTGTAAATTAATTGGTCTATTGCAAAGAATTGACTAGCGGCCCGAGTGTAGGCTACCAGTAGCCTCTTGTTATTATATAGGTCTGAGTGTTGTTTGCGCCGAAATGAGCGGGAAAAGGAAAGTAATTACGTCAACGATATCTTCACAAGTGCAAATATGAAAATTATGTCACTCGTATGCCGGATGTAGTTTCGTATGAAATCTACGATTGGCGTTACATTAAAACACTCATAACTATATAATAAATGTGTATTTATTAATGTGTTTATAATATATTTAAGTGAAATCGAGCGCTTTGATTGGTTAGTAACCATGAACAAAAGCCGATGGAGCACGCGAGTGGCGTCAGCAGTATTGCCAATCCATGGAAAAAGTAAAAAATCTACGGTTCCCAACTATGTCTTAAATATATCAAAAATATATTTGCATTTCAAAATGTATTTTGAACGTAAAACGTATGTTACGGTATATTTGCATATCAGTCACAAATTATGTTAATATAAATACATGTTTTTTTTGTAAATTTAGTTTTCATTACTTTTATCGATTCCTATCGACACAGCAATGGAGACAACACTCGTTTAAAGTGCACATAACGCTAATAAATTTTCTTTGGATCAAATCTATTCATTTACAATTTAAAGTACTTCTGCAAAATATTTTGAATTTTTTTTTCTTCAGTTGCTTAAACTAGCAAAATTTTCGAATTCAGACATCTTGGTTCTCGACCGCGTTTCAGGGGACTGGGTTGTGACGTCATTCCCGACTTGTAATATTGAATGAGATCTTTTCTAAACACAATCGGGGAAAAGAACTAAAACTGTACGAGGAATTGGAATGTACTTCTGAATCGAAAATTTATGATTCATTCTTGTCCCCCCTGCTGTGCTTTGATCCAGAGATGTCCGGGAATGACGTCATAACCCAGTCCCCTAAAACACGGTCGTGAAACAACAAAACTTGAACTTCAAATCTGAATAAAACCGAGAATATATGACCAAATTCAAAAATTCGTCTCTTAAACATCCTTAGTTTCCAAACACTTTAAGTGGTTACAAAAGTAACGGTTATTGTTCTAGGCACTTTATTTTTACTCTTGACTCATGACTGACAACTACTTTAGAAGGGGAATAACTACTCTTTGCATTCCACCTGCTCTTTACTTGATCCCATTTTAAACTAAGTTTGAAAACGAATCTATACAGAGTTACGTCAGTTTATTTTTTTTCCTGCTGTGAATGGCCATCTCCTTAGTAGCGTTAAGATTGATTAAGTAGCACCTTGATGGTTGTTCGCTCTAAATATACATGCCCAATAATTTCCCGCGACTGAATTGGCCAGTTTAATTTTTTTTTCTCACTCATCAACATTATGAAGTTACTAACTAGCGGCCAGTCCGAGGCCTGTTCGCTATCTCTGATCGACAGGTGTTTTTTTTTAATCAAAAACACGCAATAAACGTCAAAACATAGCGACTTCTTGAGTAAATTATGCGAAGAAGAATGTTCCAGAAATATAGGGGTCTCTCACAAGACAACGGATAAAATTTAATGGTAACTGAACCGAGCTTTTAAAAGGCGGTTTTATTTGTTTACTTTATGCGCAGTTTTACATTCTGTATTCAAGGCCTGCGTCAACTGACAAATCGATTTTTTGTTTCCAGAGCGATTTTTAAAAATTTTGTTGTTTGACTCCAGTACCGCGAGATTTGCGACCGCATCGTAAAACTGCTTCCAATGGTGCGACCCAAAGTAAACTCTTTGCCACTTTGTTCGTTTTAAACAAACGGACTTAGAAAACGCATAACTTCGTTTGTACGATCTAAATGTTTCTTCAGGAAGTGATTTTTGATCGTCTTTATACAAAAGTGAAGTTTTATCGAATCTCACGCTTATTACAATTTTTACCCGTGAGTTGAGATATCAATTCGTTGTTTTTTAAGCGAAAAATGCAGCTGCCGTTTTCTGCACAAGTGTGATCGCATTGTGTGAAAATTAACAAGTTTATTCAATCGGGTGAAATGTTTCGCCTACTCACTAACTAATTCGGCTGTACTGCTTCGACTAAGGTTACACTACAAGTATTCACTCAAAAAAAAATAACCTTTATAAACCGGGAAAACTCTCTTGTAATAAGTGTTTTGTAAGTTGTACTACTAATTATTATCTTTTTAAGTTTGTTTTTTGGAATTGCAAGCAGCCAGTGTTCATTCGTGAAACAAGGCCTCCTGGTGTTCGGGTCAGCTAGACTTTAGAGTTTGTTTTTGGTTTCCTACTTGAACAAAAGAACAAATTATTAAAAATTGAATATTCTTCTGCCTGAAGATACGAAAAATATCACAGAATGATCGAAAAGCGATAAGCGAGATTTGGAATTTGTCGAATATTTCTTGCTCGGGGATATGGTCCTTATGTTAAATGTTTTGCATAATTTAGCATAATTTATACACAGATTCAACACCTGCCTGTGTAGCGCCTTGACGATATTCTCACAGGGCAAAATCCAGTCGTAGTCTGGTCTGAAGACACGATCGCACGAACAAACTTGACTGTTATAAACAACCAAATATTTTGTTGAATCAAAGGCTGGCAGAAACTATTGTTGAAATTTTGCTTGTTAAAAGTGCCATCTCAAGAAAAGACACATTTTTAAATAATTGATTAACAACGACGACGAATTGGTTTTAAAATAAGTTGACTGGCTCACGTAGCTATGGAAGAAATCTCGGAGAAAAGCAGAGGTTTTTAGTCGTTGAAACGTGAATTGAATTGGCAATTGATTGGTGTGTGTACGAGAAACTTTGCAATGATCTTGCCGGAGCACGCTTCATCTTTTACGGAAACTATCATTTCGACGCATGATCCCAGGGAACATGTGTGTTATAACATAGCACATTACCACACCGGGCTCGAGGGTTTGTCAGATTGAGTTCATGTAGGATTTTACCGGCAAAGCTCTGAAAATTACAGTGTGCTGCGCAAACTATTATGGTCAGGTTTGCTGCGCCTAAAATCCCGGCTTCTAGGCCTAGGCGGTCGCAAGAAGCTAGTCCGGGAAGCAGCCCTAGAAACCAAATTCAGCTAAACCATATCAGAAATGCTCCTGGCAGACCAGTGCAGTTGCCGTCCTTATACCCGACTATTTCACTCAGTGCCTTGAACAGCAGCTCGCAGCGCCATAAGCAAGTTTTAAGCCCCAACGAGGAGTGCCCGAACACTTCGTTTGAGAACTGCTCACATGCTAGATTCGCGTCTTCTCTTAATGAGGAACAACACGAAAGAAAATATGTAAACAAACGTTACAAAGTCGAGAAAGAGCCACCCGAACGAACGAAGTTGAAAGGAACTCCTCTCAGTGTCGGAGCGGCGAGTGTGTTACGAGCAGCCACAGCTTTAGCGGCCGGAGAAGAAACTGTCGAAGACACAGTTCAAACAGCCGAAGGCTCGATTGAAAAACCAAAGATTACGGTACGTGTGTTATACAGAACAAAGAATACAAAAATGATCGTTGTCATACACACACACACATAATGTAAGTAAGTCTCAGAAAAGAGTTAGGGCCTTCCGGTTCTAAGGGTTGTTTTGTGATAACGTTTTTTTTCTATATGCGAAGTAAAGCGAAATGTTTTCGTCCGTTGTTATGAGTTATTACCAAGCACTTGTAAGAGCTATTTCTTCACGATTTAACGTCAAAACCGTATGTATTGAGTTATGTTATCTTCTATGCACCAAGTTAAAAAATGCTTTGAAAAATGTTGGCACTGCATGGTATTAGAGAGCATACAAAATATATTTTTACCAAATTAATTTTAATTCATCATTTCGCTAGGGAAATGCAATTGACGGAAGTAGATAGATCAGTTAACGAAGATGTTGAGTAACTTCCTACATTAGAATGCCCGCTATAAAGTTGTTTAGCAGACAATTGATGAATTCTGCAAAGTTTTGTCTGTTTGCTGTACGATATGTGTTTGCTAGAAAATGAGAATGGAATCGAACAGTTCCGTTTTTCCTTAAATCTACTTTGTCTCCTTTCTGAATAATCAGCGAAAAGAAAACGCTTCACGCAAACATGTTTGTTATCGCTGTGACAGATTTAGGTGAAATCTCGTTTTACTGTTTTTACTTCCTTTTCTCAAGCAGTTACTTGGAAATTTATTGTTGGGAAACGAATAATTACTTCGGTAAAGTGACAGCATGATGTAGCCGTAGATAATTAGTTTGTTAAGAATTTAGGGAAAATAAAAATGGACTTTGAGACTATTTTTCTAGAAACGCGTTGTGACTGGGTATTCGCAAATTAACTAATTCACCAACAGTTCAATTTTTTCTGCGCTATCGCAAGACTTCCAAAAACTACTTGTTTTAACCAAAGAAGTTCCAATTAAAAAAAACACACAAATTTGCTACAAGAAACAACCATTGTTAGCTTGCAGAAATTTCTTTTCTCGTACAGTAACGAGCAACAGAATTCGTATGGATCTTCAAGATACCCCAGAGCTTTGACTGTAGAATGTAACTTTTTAATGAATTTTGCGGGTTTGCTCGTGGTTTTAAATTCTATGAGTTTCTTGTCATATAACCTCTAAAAATTAGAGTCAGTACTAATTATAAACGCGTGGCTTTCGACTTTAACGAACTGGGAATACTCCTAGCGAATTTTAGTATGCGTGAGAAAAAAGGCTTGCGGTAAAAGGTTCAAAATTTTGAATTTTCAAACCTGCCAGATGGTTTTCCGCCGAGGTGATAGAATTCAGTTTATTTTATTAAAGCTCGCGTGTTTCAAACACACATATGTTAATGGCATTGTTAACTGTCGTAACTTAGTTTTTCTCAATTATTTTTGCTAGGCACAAGTGCCGCGAGAGAAATACGCAGATAACAATCACTTTCCCTAATCGAACTGACTATGATATTCAATACAATGGTTTTCACAAATTTAATTTGGCCATGGTAGTCATTTTTCGTATCGTGAATGTCGCTAGTGTGTGATAAGGTTTATCTGCAGACAAACGTAAACCTTCCGTAACACAAATTTGTAATTGAATTTTTTTTTTAAATCGTGACGTCACTTACACACGGCCGTAACATATTCTGTTTGAGGGATAAGTCGACCATCTCTCCAGCATAACAAGACGTGGCCAATTTAACATAACAACTTTAGTGATTTGCTAGTTGCTGACTGCATGTGGTTTGGAAACCATTAAATCAAAGTTAAGCAATCAACAAATCTAAAAGCAACCGGTTCGACTGCATTAGTGAAGTAACTTGGGAGATTTCGCGATGATTTAAAAGTTTGCATCTAAAAGTTCAACTTAAAAGCTTTTTCAAATAGTTTTGAAATTAAGAAAGGAAGCCGGTATTTGTGGTCAATACAGAGCAAACTTATTTCGTTAATATTATTTATTTATCTCGGCTTTTTAGAATTTCTATGCCGCCTAATCTTGATCTTGAACTTTTTAATGCAACAATGAAACATTGCCGCCATATCGTAAAATAACCTATGGAATTGATAAGATTTAAATCGGCAAAATTAACCTTAATTACTTCATCAAGAAATGATCTATTATCGCGTGATGTAGAACATCAAAGTAATGTCTGCCTGACGGACGTTAAAACCAGCATTGGACGGCCATTTATTTGTTTATTGCGAGATAAACATTAATATTCTTTAGTTCGGCGGTGTAGTGGGCGAGCGGTTAACTATGGTCGCGAGTTTGAGCCCCGGTCAGACCACTGTGTTGTGTTCTTGAGCAAAACACTTAATCTAACTTGATTTAGTTGACTCAGCTGTGTTAATGAGTATACCAGCTTCGGCTGGGAGCTACCTTGCGATGGATTAGTGTCCTGTCCAGGGTAGGGTGCGAGCCGGCTGCAACCTTGTACCCTGGCTCTTCCTTTCCCCCGAGAGGGAAGAGCCTCGGTACGAGATTGGGCTCTTCTGAATCTGGTGCGAGCCGCGAGGGGAATGGCTCTCTCGCCCCATTCCCCTCGCGGCTCGCCGACTCGTTCTCGAGGCTTTGTCGCTCGCTTCCCAGCTTCAGTAGAGCCGGCTCTCAAACTATGTCCAGGGGGAGCGAAAGACTCTCTTCGCTTAACGCTACGGACGAGCGCCGCCTTAACGGGTCACCTGGCTCGAGAAAGATTTGATTTCATTTGATTTAAGGTTTCAACTCTTGTGAACTATTATTATTAAGACGTCATTATCCGAGAAGGCACATAGTTCCTCACCGAGCAACGGCAGCAACTTCTTCTCTATAGAATAAACTGAAGGTCTGCGCGGCCGGGAATCGTACCAAGGCCTCCCGCCTGGGGCACTGGTACGTGCATCTACCGCCAAACAGCTATTCTAGCTGGCGTCTTCAGTCTTTACGACAGGGGAACGGGGGAATGGGGGGTAGGTAGGCTTTCAAGGCTGTCACTTATCCACGCAAACCTTCATTTCCTATCAAACATAGTTTATAGAGAGAAAACATAAGAATTATGGTCGATTTATTCTTTGCTGGAAATAGATACAGAAATAAACTCGTTAACAACATTTACTGTATAGATACAATTAATTGATACTGAAACCTTGTTAAACTAGATTTGAAAATAAGCGAGAGGATTTAACCTAAATAGTTTTACATGTAGCTGAGTAAATTCGCAACATCAACCAATTGATTTGTGGTCCATTAAGATACAGTTCATGGATTCTGCTCTTTTCAGTTAGTTTCTTATTGTTTGGTCTGAACGATGAACAAATAATAATAATTACGTGATATTAAAGACAAGGAGAAACTCGGAAAAAAATCCGAGCCCCAGATGGGATTTGAACCCATGACCCTTCGTACTCTAGTCGGATGCTCTAACCACTGAGCTACTGGAGACTCTATGAAGAGCAAGGATCGATTTTTGAGTTCAGACTGGAACCGCATCGCGCGATTACATAGTCAGTAACTGACGCGGTTGAACTCACTAACAGCATCACGCTGTCACATTAAAGCATATATGCAGCCAACAACGCGCGATGTGGTTTTGAACCCAAAAATCGATCCTTGCTCGCCATAGAGTCTCCAGTCAGTAGCTCAGTGGCTAGAGCATCCGACTAGAATGCGGAGGGTCGTGGGTTCAAATCCCATCTGGGGCTCGCATTTTTTTCCGAGTTTCTCCTTGTTTGGTCTGTACTGTAAATAACAGAAAACTCTCTCCTCGCATTCGGCGCTTAGACCTTGAAAACGGAAAACTCGGTGCTGCATCTCTTACCAATCGTACGAAGGGTTCATTAGCATCTTATTCTTCTTTTTTTGGACGACTGACAAAATCGAGCAAGGGTAACCAACTGGCAGAATTCCCTCAGCCCAACACAATTCTTTGACTTGCGCAGTGATTTTGTGGAGAAAAAGACGTTAATGGGCCCTTGGTTCGTACAAGCCACTTACACCGCCGGTCAGAAGAGCTCGAAGTGTGATGAACTTGTCGTTAGATCAAAAATTCAACCGCGTTCATCAAATGGGAGCCTGGGAAGAGGAAAAGGGAGCGCGGAACATGCACGCGGACGGGAGCAAATCCGCCGTCCATTTCGTCTTCCCAGGCTCCAACGCAAATTGATGAAGTGCTCTCCCGGCAAATGAAGAGACTATTTTGCAGTTTACTACGGGGCTTAATATTTTGAATTATAAAGTACCTTAATCTTGTTTTAAGTGATAAAAAAAAATAAAGCGTTATAATGCTAACAAACTTAATTAGCGGTTCGAGATCAAATCTGCCGTCTTTTTTCTTCACAACTGCTGGGTTTTTTTGCCACAGCTGTGATAGTGAAGCTTGTTCGAGCCTTCACTGTAGACGGTCATATTCATAAATTTACAAGCTACTCAGAAACGACAAATTCTAAAAGATACGCAAAATTCGAACAAGCCATAGAGAGTTGAAACCTATTGATTTATTTTACATTTGTTTCTTTTGCTCAAAAATGTTATAACAGATTCTGAGAACTCGCAATTTTTGTACGGTTTTCTCTAAAGATTAATCGTGACCGCAAAACTCTGCTTTAATCCCCTTCATTCTCTTCTTTATCCGAATATACAGACTTGTGAAATACCAAGACAACTAGCTCGTTCACAGAAGAATGCTTCATTTATTTTAGTGTATATTTTTTTCCTTTCTAGGTCTTTGTTCACGTATTTATATTTTGAGGTCTTTTATTTTTCTGTAACTTTTGCCTTTTCTTAGTTTTCTGTAATCTGGGTGTTTTGTAGAGGTTCTAGACAGAAAACTGTATTATAAAGAATTAGGTATCTCCGAAAAGAGTATAACATCACCAAGTTTGCTTTTAAAATGTTTAACATTAACAATGTCAAAGATTTTGTTTGTCGTGGTTAAAGTTTCAACTGAGACAGACAACTCAATTGCATTTCCAGAAATAGATTGGGCACATTGCTTTTATTTACGCATGCGCACAGTTGAAATGTAAACACACAGTCTCGTTCCTATACTTGTGTATCCATCCTGTTTTAAAACAGCGCTGGAAAATCGATTCCCTCAATCAGAACCACGACAAAAGTTCTAATTATAACCTGGCAGAGCAGATCATAGATACAAAAAAAAAATGTAACTTTTAATCACAACGCCATAATGCGCGCGGCAGCTGCAATGAGTAATTAATTGTTGCTATGGCAACTTCTTTTTTTGTACGTCGAGTGCGTTCATTACAATAGAGCCGCCGGTAAAGATCGAATTCAGAGCACAGTGCGTCAAAAATTTGCATCGAATTAAGAAAAATAACGTTTTTGCGTCAATTGACACAGATAACGTTACCGAGAACACAATTGGACAGGGAAACTCAGTTTTTGAACTTTTCACATGGAGTTTTGGCACCATTTCTTATGGATCTTTTTCTTTTCCCCGTTAGTATTTTGCTAATACATGAATTTTACTAGAAAACTGCCTGACCTTCTGCGGGCTGGCCAGTCAGCGATGTAGAGTAAAAAAGTGATTTATCGATTGTAATGGCTGCATCAACCACGAGTCTGGAAACTTGTGTTGAGAAATAATGAAAGCAAGTGCTAGCCTTGGGTTGCGGTTGTCGGGGACTAACATTCAAGTGAATCCTTCAAAGAGAAATAAAGGCAGTACACACGGTTTGTCGCTGACTCGATCTGCCTTGGGGGAACTAGAGAATCAGGAAAGTCAAATCCAGCTTGAAAAAAGATTTTTTGGAGTTCCCTTGGAAGATTTCTGCTCTCACCGAAAAGATGTAAGTTGACACTTTGAACATGTATGAAAGGAACATAGAAAGTAGTCAAATAGAATGTCCATTTCTTATTGAAGAATAGATAAATAAACTAGAGTATATATAGTCATATGTTGCTATTGCCAATTGAAGAAGGTGAATCTTTTATCACGTAGAGGGTTCGATAAGCAAAGCATTTTTCAGATCGGTAAATTTTGAGTTTTTTCCCGTCGAGTTTTTATGAGGACTGAAATAGATTGTAGTCGAACTTCGAACTGAACGCAAATGAAGTTTTCCCAAATCATGCATGTGCGGAAAAACGTACATATATATTTAACAGTCGAAACAAACCCTGTAAACAGAACATTATCTTAATCCTAATCTTGAAGAATGTATCCCAAGTTGTAGATTTGTTACAGAACTATTCTTACAGATTCATTAACGGTCTGGGCAGGCATCAAACATCAACAGATGGCCTGCTTTGATCCGTGCGCGCAACTAAATGCGGTGTACTCGGTCGCTAAAGTTTGTGATGCATTAAGCATGCTTTTCAATATTTTTATTGGATTTGTTTCACATATTAGGTGTTTGAATTTGACAGTAGGCGCTTAACACATTGGATTGTGATTTTCTGCTACAATGTGTGTATAATCTTCATGGGAAGGCTTTAAATCCTTTCAACTTGTGTTTAGTAAGTGATTACGCAGGCGCCAGAGGTTATGAAAAATTTAATTCATCAAGCAAGGTTAGCGGTATAAGAGTTTTAAATTTAGTTTCATTTGCGGTGTAATCCTTTTCTTCTTCGTTTTTTTTTATGTTTCTTATTAATCATGTACTTTTGCTTCGCAACGAAAACTAGACAAAGCGAAATACAGTTACAATAATATACATTTATGGTTATGCTAGCGGATATATTTCCGTCATTTAATACTCCAATAAATATAAACTTTATTTTCTTTCTCTTAACATTTTTTCTGAGATTGATAAAAAATTTGTGAGTTGAACCTGATTGAAGTTTTGTTATAAATATAATCATTTGTGAAGATGGAACTTGGGGGTTTGTTTTGACTCATTGTCTCCCCTGGATACTCTCAGCCTGTTGTCTTGTGTTTGTAAGTTTAAATAAAACATAGATTGTCAGTAAACAATTGAATTTTAACTTGTTTCACATATATTGATGGTAGCTGTTTAGTGACGTAACAAAACGGCAACAAGTGAACAAGAACGAAACTTGTCGTTTTACAGTTCATGTTTTTAGTTCTGTTTTGCCAATTAATAAAGGTCACCTGTCAAGTTTTACCGTCGATCTATTGAAACTCCGGAGTATTCTCGTTCAGTTATATTTTGATAGCTTCACTGCTTAGCCAGAACAATCACGCCGAGGAAATGTGAATTAGATACAATTAAAAAGTCCAATATGCAAATACTGCAACTTGCAAATCGTAAAATATTGATGATGAGATGGGTCTTGAGTTCACAGATTAACTTTTTGTTCATCTGATTGACTTAAGCAAGACGAATTGATTGAAAGAAGATTGAGGCGGCAGTTTTTGCTTGTATAGCAAATATTTCAAATATTTGTTTTCTGGGTTTGACTGTCGTTCGCAAACTCAACTTGAATTGAAAACATGAAAAACAATTAAAACCACATTAAATCTTGTTACAAAAACCGCTACAGTGTTAGTAAACACTACAGCTTTTCTAACAACACATAATTATGACAATTACCACATTCATCGAAATATGTACAAAATATGTCGCTTGCTAAAACAGTTTGCTTTGAATAAAACAAACATTTTCTAATATAAGCTTCATCAAGCCCTATTTTCGGCAAGTATTTTCTCTTTAACTCTTTCCCATTTAATTGACCAGCATGAAGACATTTTGCGACCCCTGGTGAAGAGATTCAATTGTGACCTGAAAACTTTGATGTGGAGAATTAATGGTTATCGTTTACACAAATTCTATAGTGGTCACCGATTGTACTTTAATTTCATGCAGCGACAAATGATTACTAGCAAGTACGCTAAATAGGAAAAAACAATCTTATCATCAAAGTGTATATAAGCTATTCCGCCGAGAGCCAAAACGCGGAGAGCGCGAAATGTTTTCGGCAATATTATTGAAAACATAGCATGTGTAATATTTCGTTACATTATAGCACAAAAATCTCTACTATGTTTGTAACTGGAGCAAAATACATGGAACTTTTACAAGAATAATTTGACGGACCGCTCATTTTTCTCTTTTTCACTCTTTCTATATTTTATTCGAGTCGCGTTGTTCTTAAAAGTTGTTCTTAAAAAAGATGTATTCACAATATACATAAGAACATTTTAGGAACATTTAGGCTAAAATCCCAAAAACGTTTAAGAAAACTTAGCATCGGCCAAAAATTTAAAACGTTCTTATAAGAAAAGAGAGTGCATTTGGTTTCATTTGTTGTAGCTGTTACAAGCATAGCATCTGTTATTGGTTGTTGATTCTAAAATGCATCAGTTGGAATAATTTTTCCTAAGCCTCGGGTATGTTTAGACCATGTTCTTAGCTAATTTTGCCAGTGTTCAGCATGACGTTCTTATAAAAAAAAGAACACAGAGAACTTTTTTAATTGGTTAGAAAAAAAATTCAGTGATGCATGATTTAAAGATATATATAAAGTCATAAACAAGTGTGTCGTCTCAAAAGTCGTATACATACAAGCTGAGTGAAAATTATGAAATATTTTTTGCAAAAGTGCTTATTTTTTCGCTGTGTGTAAACTGAACTCAGCGGTGTAAAAGAGTTACAGCTAGTGTCCGTTGGGAGGGCTCGGTTGAATGATTTAGCTAGGATTTTAACAGTTTAACAGTTTGTTTTACCACTTTAAGTTACAAACGTATTTTCTATTTACAAGTTTCACAAACGTGGAAGGCGTATGAAACAGCCCATAGGGGCTAACGAGTTCCTACACCTTACCTTAGTTTTTGATATCAAAAGACAGGCGGCAAACGAGAGACAATATCAATGATAAAGAACTTAACAAACAGATAAAGACTTATTATAGATCATGCCAAGACAGAACATTGTCATACTGCGGGCGCCTGGGAGCGTTTAATGTACGCCTAAGTCTCTACACTCTCGAACTTTCTGCTTGTGATAAAACTTTTTTTTTACCGAGTTTGCCATTAACTACGTGACCAATGCCCACAAAATTGTCAACTGTTATTGAATCTGTCTTTCTTGACGAGTAAAATGGAAGGTTCATTATCTACAACTTGTTCAATAGTAGTATTAATAACCCCATCTACTCACTGATATGGCCTCTTTGAGCATTTATCGACCTTATCAAATGGTTCAGATTAAACGCTACGACGAATTGCCGGCACCTAACTCTACAAGACGAGCAAAACAAAGAACTATTTTACCAAAGTTTCAACTGGTTCAAACACTGGGGATGCTTCAAGTTTGTGTACCTTCGATTTTTGGCAGAACAAAACGGAGGAAAACTTCATCTACTTCTAAGACTAGTATAACTGGCAACTGTGTCCCAAGTGGACTTATATCACAAAGCAAACCAGGAAAATTCTGCTATAAAATTTACTCCGAAATTAAAAAACGACCGATTATCTTAAACTTTAGAAACTCTTTTAACTATTGTTAGAAGGTTTTGGAAAATTAGTGCGTGTATGCAAAAAGCAAGAACACTTTTTTAAGAAATTGCTATCAAACTAATTGATTTAGGATCCTTACAGACACCTACATCGTCCTTCAAGTTTATGAGCTCCTCGGCCAAAAATTTTACAAAAATGCTATCCACGTCAAGTTATTTAGGACCCTTACTGGTACAAGTAACTTTGCACCTACATCTTCCTCAATTGCAAGTTTACCAGGTCTTCCTCGGTTACTGCTGATATGAAAAACGCTTAAGTTGCCGAAATGGGGAAGATATCTGTTTTCTGGCCTCTCCTGGTGTCGTACTATTGATCTCTCACTTGATGTAGTTGATAAGCTGTGGCCTCAGTGTGTTTAAGAATCTAGCACTTAGCATTGCAGTTACCAAACAGCTTTGTTAGTACAGAAATGAAAGAATTCGCTGTGATCTCACCCCTCCTTAATTCACACCATCCTGTAAATGAAGATGATCAGACTGGATAAGAGCCGGATAACGAAAACTATTCGTGGTAGTCCTAATGGTGGGTAAACCGCTCGAAAGATTATAGGGTTTAATTTATGTTAATTGGGACAAATAGAAGCGATTCAGTTGTTGTAGGTAGCCAGTCCACAACCACGTGTTTGGTGGGTTGAGAGAAAGGTTGCTTTGATTCATGTCTCATAGTTGTTTTGATTAGAAGTGCGCTATTATTGTAAATACTATCCCAGCTGGAATCCGCTCACACTCGTGGTCGAAACTCACTCCAATTAGAGTGATGTAAACAAAGTTACTTTTTTTATTGTTATAGCTTTTCCTTGTCAAAAAATGTTTGTCTGAATACCTTAGGATTTTCTACTAAACCCATTTTGCCGAGATGTTTTAATTATGCAACAAAAAAAATTCCGTTCTGCTCTGTTACCCCGCACGTGCGGTTCACGTGATGTCTGCCAGCACGTGCGTAATCGTTCTGCTCTGTAAAACCGCACGTGCACAAAGACTGAAGCTTCGTCAAGAACTGTAAAACTGGAAACATCTTGCCATCTATTTTCCAGAAATATAACATTATTGTTGATTTTTTCAGAAACGTCTAATTTGCAGAATTAAGCTAGCGACTTTTCTTGTATATACTCCCATCTCTTTACATCATGATGAATAACTTGAAGACATTTTTCCTCGGCATCGTCGCTAGGAAGATTTGATAACAGCATTGTTGTAGTGCGGTTTAGACTATTAATATTAATCCAGTATTGATTAAACTTTAAATTTTGTGGAATCGCCAGCCGTGTTTCAATTGTACTATCTACATTCAAACTGTTATCAGCCCGTTATTATGGGATGATTTATAGAAATTCTTTTTGAAGCGTTGTCAAGGAAAATCATAGTTGACTTATCATTAACCACTTAAAAAAAGTTTGTCTTAACATGTATTTTTTCAATAGTCGGCGATGCAAACTGAAATATTAATCGTATCCGCGCATAGATCACCTTCAGGGAGAAAGTTACATCCAGCAAATCACATTTACCAGTAACTTTTTTCTTTTAATTCTATATAGGTATTTGACGCTCAATCTTTTTAGAGCTGAAGTGGAAAAGTTTAAAATCACCTTTAATCATGTCTTGTGAAAGTTTAATTATCAATCAAGTTGTGCAACTACATCTAATTTTATCTCACGCTACGCAAGGAGAGTAATGTAGTAATGTAGATTGATGATAGAAAAGCTTGGCTGTCATGACACGAATTACGCCGTGTAAGAATAACTCGGTAATCGCCGTAGACTCAACTACACCACCGGTAGGTCATCGTTTGTTTTCACTGCTCCACGAAGCATAACCAGATGTAGTTAAGAAACTATAGGTTGCAGTTACGTGACACGCAATACACAAGAATTAATACACCATTGACACCACTCCACGTACGCTTTTTTCTTTTCTTCTTTATTGTCTGTATTCTTCGACGACTATAAAGTTATATGTGTTATCCAGTTCCATGAACTAGTTAACTCGTAGTTAATTCAGGGGATCAGCTCCCTCATTTATCATCGTTTATTAACTGTTATTATGTTATTAACTTGCTATGAAAAGGGAGATATATTGAACTGTCTTGTCTTGCTTGTCTTGTTCAAGCTGTTTACATGTATTATTTGGTCAAGAAATGGTGACTTGTAATAACGGAAAAACTTCTTCGGAAAAAGGTGTTATGCCTAGCGCGGGAATCGAACCCACGTCCGTCGGTTTCATGTCCGAATGTGATACCACTACACCATCGAGACAACCCAGCTGGTTTCAAAGCTATCTAAAAAGAGAGATGACTGACTGCTATGATAAGAATGTTTAGGATAGCACTTTTATTTAACGACTTTATCGCGTTTTTCTTCTTTCGCAGACGTTCCTTGTGCTCACGAGGCGGTTTGGGAAGCAATATGTGTACCGCTTCAACAGGGAGAAGTCTTTGTACTTGTTACGGCCTCAAAATCCTGTTAGGAAGGCCGTGGTTCTTCTCATCACTAACCAGTATCCTTCGAGTGCCTGATATATTTATCAAATATTGATGATCGACCCGCAAATCTAAGAAATAGCTATACGTATACTTGCAGAGAATTGCGTGTAAAGAGTGTGTAATTTCAAGAAAAATTAAGAAGAATCTAGAAGATTCTTGGAAGCACCAAATTGTCGATTAGTGATGTTGTTTGCACATGATTAAAATATAACTAAATAGTATTAATGATATTATTCTGATTGTTATCATTATTAGTAGCAATATTATTGACATTATCATTATTATTAATATTATTATTATTATCATTATTATTATTATTAGTAGTAGTAGTAGTAGTAGTAGGAGTAGTAGTAGTAGTAGTAGCAGTAGTAGTAGTAGTAGTAGTAGTAGTAGTAGTGGTAGTAGTAGTAGTAGTAGTAGTAGTAATAGTAGTAGTAGTAGTAGTAGTAGTAGTAGTAGTAGTAATAGTAGTAGTAGTAGTAGTAGTAGTAGTAGTAGTAGTAGTAGAAGTAGTAGTAGTAGTAGTAGTAGTAGTAGTAGTAGTAGTAGTAGAAGTGGTAGTAGTAATAGTAGTAATAGCAGTAGTTGCTGTCGTTACCATGGAAACCAATTAGAGTTCACGTGAATTTAACAAGTTGAAAGATAATCAGACATTAACTGCAAGCGATTTTATATCGATCGGATAAATATCATTGATGTATACAGAATTTATACATGGTAGTGCTGTTTCTATGCTATGGTTGCCATGGAAACCAATTAGGTGCTACGTGACTACGTTTAGTTGAAAGTATACTTGCCACGGATTACACACACCGAGTTTCATGTCAGTTGGTTACATACGTTTGAAAATAGAGAGGAGGGGGTTATTTCCTCCTTCCCCTCCACTCCCGCTCATGCCTTGGTGTAACTCTTTTTTCTTCTGCGTTCTAACCTCTTCAGCGTGTTTATCTAAAGTTCTCTTTCCTTGACCTTGGCTCAGGTTTTTTGAATTGTTTATACTTCTTACTATTGTTGTCAACTGCATATTTCTTGCGATGACCAACGCACCAGAGGAGTCTGAGTATGTATTAAGTTGCATTTTGTGTCTAATGAAATTTGTCTTGAGGATGACGTCATTTTATTAAGGATGTCGTCATGATAGTTATTAGAAAATTCAGCAGAACCGTAGAAACAATTCATTGTGCGTTTACACTTTGTAAAGGGCTTCCCAAGGATTTTTAGAAGGAAATGAGGAGGGAGGGAAGGTTTCTAAATTAATTTTTTTAATGGAAGACAATCTGAAACGTCTTTCAATAGTTTTATTTTCAAAGGTATTTTTGTGCAACTCTTTTTTTCAGAACTTTTTTTTGCGGAAACTTTTTGTTGCCAAGCATAAAAAATTTACAAAAATAAACAACCGCGAAATTAGAATTAAAAGCCTATACAGATTTTCATGAGTTGTGTATTGCAAATTAATTGAAAATCGACAAATGCTCATAGTTTTAAACAAAAACAAACGGGGGGGGGGAGGGAGGGAGGGGATGGTGAGTCGTGAACCCCGGGT
>JAOBAT010131518.1:721-58684 GCA_026413305.1 Hydrozoanthus tunicans | reverse complement strand
CGCGCAGAACTTCACAGATCCCATCAATTGGTATCATGCATCCTGATCTTCGACATCTTGCTTCCAAAACCTTTTTCCTTGGATCCTGTCCACCCCTCCCCCCTCTATAAGGAATTTTGGAGAGCTGCACATGGTATTGTAAAACACAAACACTTTTCTTTGCTGATTTCTATGTTGATATTGTACCCTCAATGTTTTGGTTTTTGAATTTGAAGGAAAACGACAAAATATCTAAAACCAACTACATTTTTTCTGATTTATAATCAATTTACTGGTCTCAATGAGAATTTTCATTTGGAAGCACATCATGCAAGATCCAATTTTCCAAAAAATTAGTGAATATCACTCTAATACTTCTGTTGTCATGGAGAACAGTGAAGGGAAGTAACAAATGGGTAAAATATATACATGTTAAGTAATACAGACAAACAAACTAAGACAGTAAATGAGGGGGTGACCCAATTTGATTGATTTTAATATCATTAAAATAACCAGTAGATGTTAAAGGTTAAACAGCAGATTTTCCCTTCTAAAGTCAAGGCAAGATTGCAATAAAATCATTAATAACCAGCAATGAGATAAAAGTCTTTAAGTACAGTATCAGATCTACAGGTAACTATAATTGTGCTGGTATTTTAGTAAAAAACTTGAATTGTTTTAAAAATTATTCAAAGGTCTTGTAATAAAATGTGCACTTGGAAGAAAAAGCACAGTATATCATAATTATGAAACAAATTAAAATTTGTTTTGCCAGCCAAAATAAGTTGGAGTCATGTTGCAATAAAAGTGCTTTTTCAACTATCAGACCAAATAACTGAGTTTAGTTGAACAGCAAAGCAAATAGTTAGTTGGGTAAAAGTTACAAGATAAACGTTAAATCAAAACTGGGATATACAGCATAAGTTCCTACCTTGTGTTTTTCCAAAACTGCTGAAATGCTGGCATGAAACCTTTGACAAAAATATATATACATGCAAAACTTTAACAGTTTCAGCCCCAAATATATCAAGTTACATTCAATTTATTAAATAATATTCAATGTATTAATATACCAAATTACATTCCTTATACTAATTTAGACATAAGAAATGCTATTCAAGGTATAAAATGTATAAAAGGCTTTTTCAGTTTAAAACCATCTTCATTATTATTAGGGGAGTCAGGATGGCCGAGCGGTTAGCGCTCGTGCCTCCCACTACTGTGGACCCGGGATCGAGTCCTGGTTTTCACATGTGGGCTGAGATTTGTCGATCTCAATCTGACTCCAAGGGTTTTTCTCCGGGCTCTCCGGTTTTCCTCCCTCAACAAAATCGACACCCAGCTAATTCTATCTGGCTGTGGAGCTGTGCTCCAAGGTCATGCATGGGCCGTATAGCGGCAGCAATATGCGCCTTAACATGCGTTCGGTCCGACCTCGTTGAGCTGCGTCCTTCGCAATTCAGTCCATGACTGCAAGTAAGGGTGATTAGCTCGCTAGATATTATTTTGTAAATATATTCAAATATAGCATTCATTGTGTTAATATATCAAATAACATTAATTGAATTAACACATTAAATAACATTTATTATATTAATATATCAAATATTGCATTCATTATAATTTAATAATTAATATATCAAATAACATTCATCATATTAATAAACCAAAGAACATTCATTGTATTAGTATATTCAAGTATAGCATTCATAATAATATTTCAAAATATAGAATTCATTATACTAATATTCAGTATCATAAAACTACATTCATTATATTGATATATCAAATTAAGTATTCATTATACTAGTTAGTATATATATTTTAACATATCAAATAACAGTCATCAATTAATGAAATCAAACATAGCATTCATTATAATTATATTAACTTATTATCAAACAGCATTCAAGTTAGCCCTACTAGACTCCCTTAAGGTAACACATTCTTTTGAGAGGTTAACTCAAGATTGAGGTTAGCCATGCTAAACTGCTCAGAAAAATCTTCATTCACTGTCGAAAATCGAACTGCATTATACCATTTCTTTTATGCTTAATTCCTTCGTAGATTGGTCTGTAAATGTGCTGAGAATGCCAAAATAGAAAAAGGTCTGTAGAACCAGTACTTGTTTGTGGCAAGTTTAGGAAGTTTTGTTAATATCTTCAGTCATTTTCGATGATTGATAAACTCCCTTTTTCCCAACATTAGATTTTCTTTTACCATATTTGACTAGGTTTAATGCAATCTTCCAACAATCGGTGCACTGTTGTTGATGCAGCATTTGTTCGAATAATCTCAATAGCCAAATACATGCAGTGGTAAATGTTTTAAAATCATTACTTTCACCGGTCAAAGAAATGACCAAAGTACTGTAGACCAATAAAAACAAAGATAAGTAAGCTTAGTAAAACTGTTTGGTCATGTGACACACTCTACAAGCACACAAGTGTCAAATATGACTAAAGGACATGGTTTGTTAGCTGCATTTCCTGTTTAATTTGCACATTCTAAATGGTTAAAAACTAGAGACACTTGAAATTGATGCCTTGTTTGCATGCTGATAAATGATTTCTATGACAAAAACTTCCCCTAATTCAATAACTATACCACATTCAACATAAAAAACTTCTGTGGGTTGTTCAGGGGTTCTAATATTGTCTGTCGAGATCTGGTGTCAAACTTTTCTGGTCCATGAGTTGAACAAAACTGTTATTTTCTGGACTCTGCAGTTCATTGTTTTAAGTGCAAAGTAAGCGTACTTCAATGTCATCTCACTTTCCATTCGTCATCTAGTTTCAAAGCTGAACCAACCTTGGCCACAAACTGAGCCTTTTAGCAAACAGGTTCTTCATCACTTGTTCAACAAAGAAATATCCCCGAGTGAAAGCTTGTGGATTGTCAGAGAAAGCTTTTATGAAACCGTCCTGAAAACAAATGAGATAAAACATAGTTATTTATGTGGCTTCAATAAAACAATACATTTGGGGAGTTCTAATTGGAGATAAGTAATTTAAAGCAAAGTCAGTGTCAGTTCCTGCAGCATCCTTATACTTATAATTTCATGTACCTGCATGGGTTCTCAACATTTGTTCTGGCTTACAGACAGCATTTCAGTTAACTTTTTATGGGTAAAGATAACATGAAGCTTTGCATCTATGTGGGTAGAAAATCTGTCATCATAGTTTAGCCCTGGCTAATTTTCACTCAGTACACAAAACCTTTAATAATATTATGTGGCGCAAATTGTAAATGCAAATCGATGTGCCTGTCAAATGGTGACCAATCAAATGAAGTCTGTCAAAGCTAAAAACCTTAAGTGTTCAATTAAACATTAATGATTTAGTTTTTATTTGTAAGTTTGCAAATTGCATCCATTTTGACATTTAGCTGACTAGTGTGTTTCCAACCCAAATTTGTTTATAACAAAAACCTACAGGTGAAGCTGCAGCAAATATTCAACAAAAATCAAGAGAGTATTGGGAAATCTGTCCCTTGAATGAGATCCTGAGATAATAGAGAAAGCAGTAGGTTGCCAATAAAAGTGGAATGTGAAATTATACATCTGCAGGAAATCTTTGATCGAAAAAAACAGCTCAGAAATTTTAAAAATGTGTTTTACAAAAACTGACTGTGTGACTGCTCTTATAACTATATGTACAGCAGTTACCTGTTGAAGACCATGCAAGATGGTAATTTGTAAGTATTGGGTGGGTATTTGGACTGAGAACCTTGTAAGACTCTTCCTGTTGTGTTTGTATGTGAGGTAAATGGAGGAGGGGGTGATAAGCTAGGAACAGTAGTTTGTAGGTATTGAGTGGGTATTCGGACCATGAACCCTGTAAGAACATTCCTGTTGTGTTTATATGTCAAAAAGTTTTGTAAGTATTGAGTGGGTATTTGGAACGAGAACCTTGTAAGACTCTTCCTGTTGTGTTTGTATATGAGGTATATGGAGGAGGGGGTGATAAACTAGGAACCGCAGTTTTTAAGTATTGAGTGGGTATTTGGACCATGAACCCTGTAAGAACATTCCTGTTGTGTTTATATGTCAAAAAGTTTTGTAAGTATTGAGTGGGTATTTGGAACGAGAACCTTGTAAGACTCTTCCTGTTGTGTTTGTATGTGAGGTAGATGGAGGAGGGAAAAATAAACTAGGAACCGAAGATAAAGGGATAAAGTATGTTAACCATATTAACCAAGCTACTTCAATGTCACTACATAGACATACATAGACAACATTTATTCTAATGATGTGAAATATCTTCAATAATTTTATTATTTAATAGACTCAACTTGATGATTGAAACCTTTCTCAGTGGCATAATGTGGAAACTAACAGTTGCTAAGAATGTGGGATGTAAATTTGTATGGTTTTGTATATTTCATTTCATCTCTTTTCTTACTTATATTTACAGAGAAATATTGTTTGTATAATACAGAATTCATAAGTGAAAAGAGATAGGGCACTATAATTTATAGATATCTAATAATGTGCCCTTTAACTTTGACAGTAGTAGTAAATTTAAAAGTATTTTTAATGAAGGAAAAAAAAAAGTTGGAGAGAGGGATATACATATAGGTGTACATATACTATACCCCCTCTCTTGCTTATACTAAGTTAAGATAAAGGACAAGCTGATATACAAGATTGTTAAATATGCAAGTTAAATGAAACAAAACTCAAAATAAAGTGCTTGTTGATATTGAGAAAGGTAAAATTAAGATGTAAGTTTGTGCATCTCTAGGAGAATAAACATAGATCTCTGCCCCCAAAATTTATCTTGTTCTTTCTTGACAAGGAGTAGCAAATGGTCCCTTAAAAAATGAAATTCTCAGCAAATAATGGCTAGTTCTCGAATTCTCATCATTGCATTTCATCATGTCTCAAAGTCTTGTATTTTTCATTCTCCGCTTCGCAGTCTCAGATTTTACCATAAAATGGCTTGCACTCTCAACATTTCTTGCGACCCAATTCTCTATATTTTGCTTTATATTTGCTTAATATGGTGTCTTGGTATTTTAAGTCTTAGTCTCAATTTATTCAACGCTTTCCACTCTGGCTTGAGTTCCAAAAAAGCCATCTTGGCATCTCGGACAGTCACATATTTACCACTCACTACCCTTTCAACAGGCATAGCCAGTAGTTAAGTAATCAATAGTTTCAGTTATTTGTATAGATCTAGATTTATTTAGTAACAAAAAGTCTGTGTTTTTGACAATGATCTTTTCGAAAACCAAAAAACTGAAACCATGTCATAATTATACTCTTAAATAGGTATTATTCAAGACAGTATTTAACAAAGTTACAGTAAAATCTATACACTAAACATTGAAGTATACTTAATCATACAACCTTGTTTTGCTCCCTGTAAAGTCTCAGCACAAAAGCTTCCTGGCAGGATTCAATTATTCTGCAAATTAATATTTAATTACAAGTTGCACTAAAGAATATAGTTAATTATTCAATATTGGGTAAGAGTAGTGGTCATACTCTAGGCACACTAACACTGGAGAGGGATCTTCTGTCATTAACTATCTGTTGATCTAAACTGATGAATTCCACTGTAATCTTTAAAAGGTTCTAAAAACTTAGCTTTTTTATTTTAATGTTGCAACAGCTGAAGAGGGTCTTTGTTAGAAGCAGCATATTGATAAAGCATGAAAAGAGTTTTAGAAACTATCTAGAATTCAGATAAAGTTAGATTGTTATTACCTGGGTTGTTACACACTCAAAGTCAGATAATCTTTTGGCGAAAATTGTTTTAAAACTGGTAACCCTGTGAGAACCTTTTGATTTTTTTATCAATTAGCAGTGAGCTGCTGTTCAGGAAGTCATAAAACAATGTTTCCTGCTCAAGAACACAGCTTAAATATAATGTTGCCATCAAAAACTTTTCAGTATGAAAAATCATTAGAGAAAAGTAACTGTTTAGAACTGCATCACAAAGCTAATTGCAATTGAGATGGCAGTATAAATACGTACCACAAAACATTGATGGCCCTGGGAGAACACGCATTCATGTATTGGGCACAAATATATTTTCTCCCCACAAGCTGTAATTATTTTTTGGTGTTGTCATATCAAAACCGCAATTTCGGTTTATTTTATCACTAATTATAAAACAGTGGCAACTTTTAAGGGAAGCCAGTCTGGTTGGTAGAGCCATGGCCAGACCAACTTTTCTAGAGCAAGGGATTTTTAATGCACATTGACCAATATATTTTTCATTCATGAATTCATTGATGTGACTCTAGCTACTTACTTGTGAGCCCTGTAGACAACTATCCCAGTAACAAGGTGAATAGGAAGTCTTTTTGTTAACATGTCAACTACCAAGATTCTTGATGTAACAAACAAAACTCCTCCATTTAAATAAACATGCTTTCTAATGACAAAAACAAAATTAGCACAATTAATTTATTTAGTAATTCAAAATTCAATGTTATTTAAAACTCAATTCAAAAACAGTTTTCAAACTAATGGGCAAGTTCTCAAACATTCAATTGTACCACTGATGACTTGATAAACATGTTTTAAAATCAGTCTCTAGGCTACGATTCACTCACAGTACCTTTCTGGTGAACTAATTTCATTTGTAATAATCTGAGGTGGCACTGTGGATGCCTGGGCGGTTGGCAATTCTGTGGCTTTGAGGTTTTCCATTGTGTATTCCTTTTAATGAATGAATGAAAAGACTTTTGACAACTGGCACCAGTAACATCAAGTTAGGTAGTTAAATTAAATGCTTACATACATTACACCAAAATATATGTATGTTTTGGTGTAATGTATGTAAGCATTTAATTTAAAAATCAATTTGAAAATTGCATTCTCTGAAAAACTTTAAGAAAGTCACAGTTACAAGAAAACCAAGTTGTGTCTGTTTGAGGCCAGCTGGGGCATGCCATTTTCAGCTCCTCTTTTCTCCCATCCCTCCACCTTTTCCCCTCCCCATCAGCTCTCAGCCTGTTTTTGTAAATATACTGTATACATCACAGAAACTCTCCTTGGAGATTCGTGCAAAAAAATAATTTGTTTAATTTTATTTAAATCTACAGTTTTAAAACATACGTTAAAACTGATATATGTACAGTATTTATAGTTTTGTTAATCATTTCTCTCTAGTATACCATAACAATAGTTACGTATATATAATACACTCACATCTACTTTAACTCTTTATCGTAAAGCGGGGTTTACCTCCGATGTTTTGGTCTGAAGATCAACAGCTTCGTATGCATAATGAAGTATGGGTGAGTTCGGAAATTTAGGTTTAATTACCTTTGTCAAGCCACAATTGTCCTGTAATGCACATCAGTGTTTTAAAGATTCAGTTTAACGAGCTAGGTTAACGAGTATCAATTACTGAATTAGTTTACTTGTTTACCAGCTGTGAAGGTGGGCAGTTGATTACAAGCACAAGAGATTCGTTGTCACAATACATCTGTAAGAACTTTGTGATCACTCTATCCATGCTGATCCCCCTGCAACATACAGTATAGCATTGAATATTGGCTGTACACGTGTGAAGGGTGAAACATCGATTTTGATTCTGAATCTTACTTCGCTGTTATGAGCAACGTGTTCTCCTCTAACAGTTCCATAAACATGACTGATTCATATTCTGACAACGCAGTGCTACCTGTCGCCATAATGCCATAAACTCTTAGCTGTTAACGCATTGTTTCCATCATAGATTTCAATATAGTTTAACACTTGCATTGACTCTCGTTTTCCCCGCCATTTTAAAATTGACCGCCATTTTGGCCGAGAAACCTGGGAACTAGATTAGAATCGTGGGATCTGGGTACCAGTATTTTCGGAGGGATTGTTTGTCATTCAACCAGGCGTTTCTTTCTTCTTCCAAGGTTCCAAGATGGCGTTTGAGGACACGTGTCGGCTTGCTACTTTTTCAGCTCTGATTTTCTTCTTTTCTGTCTTTTGTTCGATATGTGCAAGTGAAAAGACTCTTGTCCTCATAGATAATGCAAACACCAAAGAAACTCATTCTATCTTTTTCAACTCTCTGAAAGGTAAGCTCAAAATATTTTGGCTTTTGTACTTTTGTAAGTGAAGGCAATATATGGAGTGCCCCTTTTGAAAAACCCTTTGGCTTCAGAAATATATTAATAGCTTAAAGCTCAAATGCTGTTTCAGAGCTGCTTTGTGTTTATAAAATCAGAAGTATATTAGAAACCGAACCGACCGCCTAGGTTATTGGAAAGTTCTGTAGTCAGTAGAGCACTGCATAATTCGTTATCGTGTAATTTACAAATCTAGATATTTTTGAAAACATTTGTCGAAAACATCCATAAGTATTTTTCCTTATCTTTTGAAAACTCAGCTTGATGTAGGCTTTTTTGTTTCAGAAAACTTTTCTTTTGTTGAAGGGGTCTTGGATAGAATCCTTCCGGTTTGGATAACTGCGACCAAACTCTACTGTCTCAACAAATTAAACAACATGTCAGTTATATCAACTTTTCCCTGGAAGAGCAAAAAATTATTTCAAAGAAGCTACTAGTTTTAAAGTAATTCAAGAATAAAACTGGCTTTAGAAGTGGCTCCAACAAATTCCTTAAATTGCAATTGGTTTGGTTAAGGAAGTGGGTTGTGTAAGTTGTTGCCTGTGGTCAATCTTAAAATTTATGCATTCTGTTTGAGTTGTCTTCTGTGCATATGTGTATTAACTCTTGTATTCTTTTTCAGAAAGAGGATTTGATCTACACTTTAGAACTGCCGATGACCCAAGCCTGGCTCTTGTCAAGTATGGAGAGTTCCTCTACAAACATTTAATCATCTTTTCACCATCTGTTGAAGGTTAGTAATGTGTGCAGTACCAAAAGGGGGTACTTAAAGTATTTGTGATGGAAAGGGAGGAGGTATCTGCTGGAGGTTCATATTGAAAATCCATAAAATACACAAGCACAAAATTTTAGACACAAGAAATTACTTGGCATCAAAAAACTCTACCCAAAAATTAAATAGTGAGTAATGAGCTTTAGAGAAAACAGGAAAAGTAAAGGAAAATTAATTATTAATGGTTATTGTTTTGTCTTCTAAATAATAACAGTTTTATCCAGAAATCACTTATTGCTGAAAATGAATATAGTTTTGTTCTAATCCATTGATTGTAACGGAAGTTTGCCCAAAATTGCAATCCAAAAAATATGCATATATTTTAAGGACCTAAAAAATATGTGACTGATCTGTTGAGCCCAAAAATCTTACCAAGTGTGTAAGTTTTCAACCCAAAAAATTTAGCAGACTCCCCTTCCCCCTTGTCATTTATACTTAGAAAATTTTCCAGGGTACAGTAGTTAAATTATGTTGTTTTCTACTCTGTAAACTGACAATGTATTTGGTGATTGATGTTGTTTTTTATGTCTGTAGAGTTCGGGGGTTCAGTCAACGTCAGAGCCATTACAGAGTTCATTGATGGAGGAGGAAATGTTCTTGTGGCTGGAAGTTCTACAATTGGTAAGTTAACAATCTTTATTATTTTAAAGAGCCAATGAGAGAAAAATCAAAGACCAATCAGAAGTAAATACAAATAAGATTACCCAAGGGTATCTTTGATTACTATAGCGCACTCTCCGTTTTTCTAGAACCCTGTCACTTTCTCAGCACAAGTCATTTTTGAAAGGTTCCTCAGACTTATTACGATAAGGTAGTTATAGTAAGAATAAAAAAACTTTTGATGTTTAAACTCTATATTCTAAGCTCTCGAGCATTTTGACTGATTTCCCAAGTTAATACAGATCTAAAGTAATAAGTCAGTAGTTTCTTTGCTTATTGTCATAGTGTTTTCTTTTTAACTGCCCAATTATCAGTCTTGATAATACTAATGAACTCATGAACATTAATGACATGTAAATTAGGATGTCCTTCCTTAATTCTTTTAGCTAGTTAGAACACTGCACCAGTCATTTACTTTACTTCTTGTTTGCTTGAACCCCTACCACACCCCAAGTGGTAAACATGTTGCTGTAATGGTTTTCCAAGTCCTGACTGAAAATCAAATACCAATCTTTTATGCGCCAAACACATTGATATATTACAAACCCATTGTCTTAAAACCTGCAGTGATACTCTTTTTTGATTTTGCTTGTAGGTGATCCAATCCGTGAGTTGGGAAGTGAGTGTGGTGTGGAGTTTGATGAGGAAAAGACCGCTGTCATTGATCATGTGAACCATGATGTCTCTGACGTCGACCAGGTATGTATGTATGGTACACAGTGTGTCAGTTTTTAAGCCAATGTGGAAAATCATAAGGTGTTAAAGAGCGTTTTAAAACTCTTGAAAAGAAAAAAATGTCTCTTGTTTACTTTTTAAAAACTTGTTAGACATAATTTTTTTTGTTAATACCTGAAGACTCAATATTTATCTCAATTTGTGAATATTAATCAACCCAGCCTTGTAAGAATGCTACTAGTTAAGGAGAATTTGAGTTGGTGTTTAATAGTAATCATAGTCAAAGGTATAGTTTGTGCTAATCACTACAACCTTTAAAGAGAAAACTTTATTTTTGCTTTTCAGTAAGTTGCAGTGTTTGATCAATTTCCAATTTCTCACCACCCAAATGTTTTGTTTTGTTTGAGTCGTGTATTGGGAAGTTAACTGTTAATAAACTTGCTTTAGCAGAAAGGTTTGGTTTTTAATCTATATGTATATATGTACATGTTAGTTGTATCAAAGTTTGTGATGTTATTTTACCAGACTTTTGTATATACATGCTGCCAGCAACCTTGTTTTTAACTGCAGCAAATGGCTGTAGTAAAATTGTCCTATATATTGTTGTTCAAATCCGTGATTAAATCCATTGTTGGTTGTTTTTCACAGCACACACTTATTGTAGCACAGCCTTCAAATGTCATAAAAGCCACCACTGTTACTGGCAAGGAGATCAGAAGTCCTCTCTTGTTTAGGGGAGTGGGGTAAGTTGATTGTTAGTACCAAATGCTAACAAATCAATAAAAATTATTCAACAAAGGTTCATCCTGTTTTATAGTCGCATGATTGATCTTATAAATTGTAATGAAAAGTAATCTGTGCATTTGTGACCATTCATGGGATTTCGTACATTAACGGTTTGGAGCTTAACGGGTTGAAACTAATGGGTAGCAAACGGTTTTTCTAACGGTTTGAACGTTTTCCTTAACGCTCTTAATGGGTGAGGCAAAATTTCTAACGATTTGCCTTAACGCTCTAATGGTTTGTCTTAACGCTCTAACGGTTTGTCTTAACACTCTAATGGTTTGTCTTAACTGTCTAATGGTTTGTCTTAACTCTCTAACGGTTTGTCTTAACGTTCTAACGGTTTGTCTTAACATTCTAATGGTTTGTCTTAATGTTCTAACGGTTCGCTTTAAATAATAATGATGATTAGACTGTAAATTCTCCTAACTTTTTCTATTAAAAGGTTTGAAGAAATTGACAACTCTTCTAGGAAGTATATTTTCCAATGATTAAAATTTCAATTCTCTAAACCTCAGAACTTGTTTTTCACAGTAAAATAACATTAGGGAAATTTATGTTGGTATTGTAGGAATGGAAAGGTTAATTAATGTGTTTTTATTTTTGCCTGTTGACAGTATGACAGCTGATCCTGACAACTCGCTGGTTCTGGAGGTTGTAACAGCATCTTCTACAGCGTACTCCTATTACCCAGACACCAAGATCACTGATGTACGTGTTAACATGTTACCCAAAGTTTTCAGTAGAAGATTTTAGGAAGGGTCCCAGAGACCCCCTCATTCTTTCATGATGGGTTACCAAGCAAACCAATAGGGGCACCAACTAAACAAGGGGAATGATTATTTTGACCAGCTTTTATTTTGATATAAGTTTTAATTTTCTTAAACTGGAAAAAAAAGAATAGAGATTCCAACTAGTTTTGATATTGCTATTGCATTGAACACAAGGAATTTTAGTTCTGCACAAAGATTCTAGTTTTATTCACACTTAAAGTTCACTAAATGACTGTCAATATTCTGCAACCCAGGATGCAAAACATTTGAACTTCACCACATCAATTTATTTTTTGTGTAAAACACGCACTTTTTTGCATTTTATGTAAACCATGTTTTACCAATATTCTTTTTTGAAATTGATATCAAAATTTTAAAAGCCATGCCTACTCAGTTGATGTGAGTTGTAACAACAGCCTAATGAAATAAATAATGAGTTGTAGTTTAAGTTGCTACTAACAACTGTATTATTCAGTTCTTTATTGTTTAATCCTTTTGACAGTACCCCCATGCTGTCGGCAAGAGCACCCTCCTGATTGCTGCTCTTCAAGCTAGAAACAATGCCCGTGTTGTGTTCTCAGGATCACTGGACTTCTTTAGTGACGAGTAAGGTTCTTTGAATTTTTTGAGTTAGAACCAAGCTCAAGAATCATGCCTCAAATGGCAAACATAAGGACATGAAACAAATTTTTGTACGATACCTTTAAGAATAAACTGTGAGGTGTCAGATGTTCTTGTAAATGTTCTACAAGTTTTAAATTTTTTGTAGGCCGTAAAAGATATCATAATAAGTTTTAGTTTGTGCCATTCAAGCCAAAAATCTTGCTTTAAAAAAAAATTTCAACATTCTTAAACAGACGTTTTTAAGAAAAAAAATTTGAAAGCAAGGTTTTAGGCCTGAATATCACAAACTAAAGTTTATTTTGATAAACTGTAAGGGTAAAGCCAATTTTGCCTTCCCCTTCCATTCCCCCTCACTTACTCCTCAGGGTGAACTTACTCCATTTTGTTGTAATTGGGATTGTGTCCTTCAAATTTCTCTAACAAGTCCCAGCCTTTAGGGTATTTAGTTATTCAAGATTTTCCTGTTGGAAGCAACCTCCTCACTGGTTGATTTTATTTTCCAGGTTTTTCCACAGGTCTGTCCAGAGTGCTGCTATTGGGTCAAAACCGTAAGTTGCTTTATCATCCCTTCATGAATATGTAAATGAATATTGATGATTGTGAGATACTCGTATTGTTTATTTTCAAGAACAGATTAAAACTATGCTAAGCTACTTAGATTTCTATTTTTACTCCCAGAGTCAGCAGGAAGCGTTATTAAGTGATGCATCAAGATCCTAATGGGAGTTGTACACCTTACTTCGTTTCTTTCAGGGTCAACAAAATATGATTAATAAACCCTTAATACTGATAGTTTTTTCTTTTCATGAGATTGTTGGTAATGAATTTTTTTGTTCTTGTGAATTTTACTTTATTTAAATTACAAGGGTTTGTTTTTTTTTTCACTTCCTAAATCTTTTTTATGTGTTTTGGATTGAGTTTTTTTTAAAATTTTCTTACTATTTATAAGCTACATTCTGCCCTCTACCAAACATTAAATTTGGCCATGGTAAGCTTTGTAGTTATTTCAGGGAGCCAGTGCCCTTTGTTAAAATCTTTATTGTTATTCAAAAATGTTGCACAAAATTTAGTATGTTTGGAGGGCAAGAAAGTATTGATACTAAGTAAGAAGTGATCTGGTACTAACAGTAATGTAACACAACAATGTAAAGAGTATTTTGAACAAGCAAAGAGGGAAGTCCACAATATTACAAGCCCCATGCTTGATTGAATGAAGTATATAGCCAGGCACTTTTTTATATGTGGTTCAATTCTCATATCATTCAACTCTGTTAATTTTTTTGCTATCTTATTATCGAAAGTTGCATTTTTTTATTCTTTTCAAGTGCTGGCAAATCTGCAAATCATGAACTGGCTATAGCATTGAGTGAGTGGGTGTTCAAGGAGCGAGGAGTACTTCGTGTTGGCCAAGTGAAACACCACAAAGCAGGAGAGTCACTCCCGCCCCAGGCATACACCATTGAAGAAGATGTGGTGAGTTGTATGATTTAATTGTCTGATTATAAATGTTTAATACCACAATTCTATAGATACTAATTCATGGTTTGAAAAAAAACCAAAATGAACAGTATCCAAATAAACACACAATTTTAGTGAGGAAGGAAAAAAGAGCAAAGTAGTAATACCTTTAGCATCTTTTTCACCTTCAAGAACAATATTACTCTGCAGTTACTATTGAAGATAATAATTGTTATCAAGTCAGTTGACAGTGGTTAATGAAAGACCTTAGCTAAAGGTTTTTTCTGCTTGCAGGTTTACAGTATTGTCATTGAAGAGTTGGTAAAGGGAAAATGGATTCCATTTGGCGGAAAAGATGTGCAACTTGAGTTTTTTAGGATTGATCCTTTTGTCAGGACTGGTCTCAAGTCATTGGGTAAGGGTTTAAGACTAATATCGCTTGGTATTAAGTAGTTGAATTTCAGCTGATGTAATGTTTACAAACCAACCTTTTCAAAACTTAACATCTTTCGGACTTTAAACAGAGATTTCAATCTTTGCCCTAAACCACCAATCAAATAATGATTGACTCATTGTAACAGTGGCTGAAGCCCTTCTACATAGCTGGTCAGTTTACCTGCAAAGTTTTTACTTGCAAGTGTTATTGTCAGTCATTATAAATGATGGTATTCTTGACACTTTTTGCAAAGAAGTAAATTGCACTGGTTGTACAGGGATTTCATTCATAATATTTTGCTCTGCACTTAAAAGCCTTTTTCTCTTACCTTCAAGAAAGCTAAATAGCAATAAAAGTAAGGCTATTAAGAACTGAAGAAGGAAATGAAGAGTACCCAAGTGTTAAAAACCTTGTTAAACTCTGCAGTTTGTGTTCACACCATTATTATATGCAAGATATTCTTTGCTAATGGTTCTTGCATAATTTCTGCCATCTCTTCCAACCTTTACTTAAGCAGTATATCCACATGTTAAGTTGGTTCTGAGACACCCTTGCTGTGAAAGAGCCATTTAGTTTTTTAGTTGTTGGTAATACATGATAATAAAACTAATGTGCACAATTTTTGTGTTTCAGATGGGAAGTTTACTGCCAAATTCAAGCTGCCTGATGTGTATGGTGTTTTCCAGTTCAAAGTAGAGTACAACCGAGTGGGATACACCTACCTCAGCAGTAAAACTCAGGTAAATATCAAACTAGGTTCCCACTCATCTGGGGTTTTGACACAACAGCTAAAAGCAAGACTGGTTATAGTTGATCATTCAGTGATGATGATTGTATTTGATAAACAATGAAGTAAACATTTCTTGTAAACATGGACACTTTCTTAACTGCTAGTCATAGGAATAATAATAGCTGTGGTCTAAAATCAGACAAGTGGGCCAATTATTGCATATGTTTACTACTAGTGGTTCAAAAATCTATGCCTGGTTTATGCCATGTCTAACGTTTCTTGCAACAGTATATTTTCAAAGGTGCAGCTGTTTTCCTTCAGTGCTAGCTAACTACTTTCATTTAATTTTATAATTTTAAGAACTCTACCAGTATTTTTTCGCACAACAAGGTGCAATCTCGTATTTCATGAAATAAAATTGAAACAAGATTATTGTCACAATGAAGATGTTCATTTTGCATTCATTACGCACTTGTAACATTGACATGTTCTTGAATACCTTGTAAGGTTATAACTATCTGCAGCAGTTCATTGTAATTTATCGGCAGCACAGTGGTGGTTAGTGTGTTCGACTTGTAATCCTAGGGTCACAAGTTTGGGCCCCTTTGAGACCACTGTTTTGTGTCTTTGAGCAAGACACTTTCACCGTTTTGTTCCAGTCAACTCAGCTGTGTAAATGAGTACCAGCCTCTGCTGGGGACCAGGTGTAGTGTAATGGCCAGGTTCCATGCTTTCCTAACTCAGCTGTATGAATCAGTTCCAGTTTAGCTTTGGGGTAATTTGCACTGGAAAAGTGTACTGTCCAGGGGGATTCAGTGCCTTTCACATTTCGATAGAATGGCTAATGCAATTCTGTTTGCCTCTGCAGGTGTCTGTCCGTCCAAAGGAGCACACCCAGTATGAAAGGTTTATCCCTACAGCATACCCATACTACGCCAGTGCCTTTTCCATGATGTTTGGGTTGTTCATTTTCAGTTTTGTCTTCCTCCACCACAAGGATGAGGGGAAAACTAAGACTGAATGACAGCTGTATCAGTTTCTTTAGCTTTGAATTTTGTCATATGATAATTACTTAAGTGTTGCAACTTTCTTCTAGATATGTTGCATTTTTGTAAGAAATAAAGCAATTTAACTCTTTGTTGCTCTCATTTATTTCATTTGATTTGTTAAATGTTTTGCGAAATTCTTGGTTAATGTTGCCTTTTGCATTTCCTTTCCTTTCCTTGAGGGATGTTTACATTCTTTTATCACCACTGAACTGGCTATAGGTTTTTAGCGAATTGAATGCTAAAGTAACGGGTATATACAGATTTGGAACATGAATATTTAACACTTATCCTATTTCAACTGAGGTCGAAAGTGGCGGCAGAGCATGGGCTACCTGTGTACTAAAATAAAATTCCCCAGTTATCACAACCCCATAAGTTAGAGATTTTGTCATTCGCTGGTGCCCGCTTTTCTTCTTCCTTGAGCTTTCCTTGAGCGATTGAGTAATCACATCAAAAAGTTTTTCCGCCAAACATTTTTTAGAGGCCCCTCCCAAACCTTTTGCTTCCTATTGGATGATCGTTGTCTTATCTAAAATATACTCTAACCTGGTTATTGTAATCAATGAGCCAAAAAGGTTTTGTTCAAGCTTCAGAATTCCCTGCGCGTCACTAAAACGAAATGTGACGTTTTAATTCACAGGGTCATGGCCAGCCATAGCTCCCCACCCCCAGTCTCGTTTATTGCTAGTGTTTTACAGAGAGTAGTCTGGCAATGCAACCAAAACACATCACATTGGAGAAGCTGTTCTCCCAAGAACATTCCGTCCAGCTTCACGCTGCTATCTATAACAGCAGAATTTGATGTGCCCTGAGATTTGATGAGATTGGAACTGTCTCAAAGCCGCTTGATAGCTGGACCTGATTACCAAGAGCCAATTGGGATCAGGTCACCGCATGTTACCGAAGCCTTTTCAAAAGTTCATAACGCTCATTTCGGCGAGACTCTTTATGGGTCCCCATAATAATTCCTCGTTCTTTTCTTCACTTTCTTAAATAATCATATAAATACAGCTTTTTTATAAGAAAGGGTTTACAACCCCCACGTAAACCTTTAAAAGATACTGTTATATTGTATACCTTGACGGAGTCGGGTTTTGTGAAGCGCATGTAGAGTGTCAGGATGGGCGGAGCCATAGGCATAGGGTTGGGTGGGGCATGGGCTTTAGCCCAACTAATGATCTCGTCGAAGAAAACTTTAGAACAGAAATTGAAGATGCATTTCGAAGCATTTAGTTTGGATTGATAGAAATAAACGCGTTTTCGGCAATCTCAGAGGTTCGAATTTTAAAACTATTCCGGGTGAGCATGCCCCGGGACTCCCCATTCCCCCCCAGAAAGCTTACGCCGCCGGTGCTGTCGGCGTTCTGTGCACGAAACTTTGTCTTACCCTTCGGAATATGTTCAGCGACCTTAAGGTTTACGGCTTCCCCCCCCCCCCTCCCATCCCCTTCCTTATCAGATTCCCGAATCCGCGCCTGTAAAGAGTAGACAGAAGTCGGATAAATATATAAGTAGTTTAACAGTTTTAAAATTCACTTGGGCACATAGCTTGCAATTGTATTGTTCTCAAAATCAAATATTGCGATTGAAAGTGATCAGCTGTTTTTATCGACTAATGAATGCTACTTTCTTCAAACATTGCTCGCTTTTAATGTGTCTGAATAATGCCATAACATGACAACTGGAATCGCTTTTACTACCTACAACAAGGAAACCATTTCGTCGAGCATTTCGTATTTTTTGTCTGGGCCTTACTGCAAAAAATCACCATCTCAAGAACCGAGCGCGCGAAGCTAGGAGCTTCGAAGTGCGAGCAAAACGACTGGACCGGCTGTATAATGAATGTGCCAAGGGCTTTATTTCGCCGAGCTCTAACTTGTCTACATGCAACGTGATCTACAGGATCCAGAAACTCGAAACATTCTAATCGGCGGGATAGTCTTCCACGCTCTTGTCACGCGCCAAGGCCGACGTCTCGCGTGATCGTTCTTCAGCAGAGAGCAGCTGGTACCCAGGAACGCGCGTTGACGTTCTTCACAAAAACGGAACCCAACAGGCAGACATAAAACAGGAATATAAAATGGCGACTCCAAAGTAAGTTTTGGAAACTTTAAAGCTCCTAATCAGTTTGCATTAGGTCTTACACGACTCGTGGTTGCATTTTAGTATTGAATTTAGTAATCATATGTTGTTTGTAGCAGGTTTTTGCATTTTGCATCAACAACTTTAGCAAGTTGTCAAATAGTAGCACTACATGCATCTACTGACTATAGTCTAGACAAACGATGAAATAAAGAAAAAATTTGTATTTCTGACCAATTGTCTTTCTAATTTTCAACAATATTTTAGGGCGGACATTGCTCTAATTGGGCTGGCAGTAATGGTAAGGACTGTTTTCATGTAGTATTTTGCAACAATTTTGCTTACTTCTCAAGTACACAGACAAGAGAATATGAAGTTAACCAGTACCATTTTTGTCTGTCTTCAGGGGCAGAACTTGATCCTGAATATGAACGATCATGGATTTGTGGTAAGTTCAAGACTCTCCTTGAAGTTTTAAAGGGTTCCAAATGCATTACATGAAGAAGATTTGTGTAAATTCTGGATTCTTTTTGTGCTTCGATCATTTTTGAATCTGACAGACAACCAAAACGTTCATCTCCTTCCGCCCCCTTAGTTGAAATACAAAATAAGAACAGACTGTATTTTGATTTTTGCATGTTTTTGGGCGGAACGCTTTCTTGTCGAACTGGTTGCAAAGTCATTTTGCTTACTCATGCTCCTGAATATTTACATACTGTAGCCCGATATTATAATCGATAGTTGCTACTATAAATAATTCTTCTCTTGCTATATATTTTTAATTTGAACTTAATAGATATCATTTTCCCTTTTTTATTTAAAGAATGCAATGCAAGTGCTTGGTAGCTTATTTCAGAAAGTTATTTTTTCAATTTCACAATTTTATAGAAAGTTTTTGTAACAAACCGTCTGCGCACTTATCATGACCTTTAGAACTTGAAACAGGGATAATTTTACGGTCTGGTAATTTTAATTAAAACTTTGCGACATGTGATTGGTTATGTCTCGTACAACTAATATATAGGTGAGGCAATTAAGGATGAAGTAAATTTATTGTTCAAACAGAAAAAATGATATGTAGGATTATAATCATTTGCTTGAAAGGTAAAATAAAAATTATTTTGTTTTCAAACTTTGAGTTTTGTAAAACTTTAGAAATTAAAGTATTAATATATTTGTTTCATAAAATGGCCATGTGTTTTGACATTGACTTCTTTGCCAGACCTTCTGTGGGGTTTTTATTGGACAGGAGTGGATATCTCCATTTTTTTTAGACATATGACCAAAACAAAAAGAAAACCACTGTTTTTTTTGTTCATTTAAATGTATTAAGATATAATATTTCTCAATACTGAATGCATAATGGGAGAAATACAAACTTATTTAACTTATTATTACTGATTGCAACATATATCCAAAAGTGTGTTTGAAATTTTAACCCCCTTGTTCATATTGGGAAGATGATTGTAACAACACTCATGTTTCCCAGGGGGGGAGGTGTGCCAACGACTATGTTGACTATACTAGAATGTACTACTGAGGGTATTGTTTTCGGACTACCCAGTCTTGAACAGAGTGTATAAATCATGGGAATTTTTGAATAGAACAATAATTGTTTAGTACAGACTGCAACAATCAGTGTTTCCAATTAAAAATGAAATGTCGGAATACAGTCAAAATATTACAATGAGCTTGATAATAATTTTGCAACATGATTGCTTTTCTTTTATTAGTTTAAAACAGGATAGGGAACTGGGGTTGTTAGTTTCAAAAGGGGTCACAAGGTCCTGGGGGGGGAGGGGGGAGAGGTAAGTAATGGAGTCTTGTCATTTTTTAGGATATCTCTATGAGATTACTATCCTTTAGGGTTTCATATTAAGATGACCAGCAGGTGAGAAACTCTGCTTTGAATTGTCAGTCTGTTGATACAAAAACCAAAGCAAAAGTACAAACTTTGTCGAAATTACTTTAATTAAGAGTGAAAACAGATTTTAAAAGTCTATTAGAAGCTTCACACTTGAGAATCTAGACTATATAAAGTGACTTGACAGTGTCGGGTATAGCCAAAATTTGATCAGTTACTTTATTGCCAACTTTTAGGGTACAATTTTAAGGGACCATACCTAGTATGCTATCTTTTAGAGATCAAATTTATTTCCTCCAATGAGCACTCCTGACCAATTTTAGGGAAAGTGTCTCTCCCCCTCGCGGGCTCAAAGCCAAACCATTTTAAGTTTAGATATTGGGTCTAACTCTTAGGTTTGTGAAGGTCTAGTGGCACATCCCCATCCTAGTTCTGGTGTCATGGTACTACATAGTTTATACAGTACCCATTAACCCATCCCTCTCCCCCCCTTATTCCCCCATTTCTTTTCAGAGAGTTATTTCTTAAGATAGAGTCAGTCTCCCAATATAAAACAAGGCACTTGTGTTGGCTTACAGGCTGACATGCCCATGATACCTTGTAATATTTTGTAGGTTTGTGCATTTAACAGAACTGTGGAGAAAGTTGACAGGTTCTTGGCCAATGAAGCTAAAGGTAACTCAAGATCTTTTATCAATATATATTATGTGTGTACCGTAAAATTCTGATAATAAGCCCTTAGGCTTATTCTTGGTCAAAGCTAGGGCCTTTTCTCCATTTTTTGGGGGGAGGGGGTTATGTTTTATTGGGGGAGGGATTAATTTATACATGGAAGGAGTTTTCCGATTCAAAAGTTGGTTCCTTAAAATGCCCTGGGGCTACAGGGGTTTCAAAAAGTTTTCAAGTAGGCGGCAGACCATATTAAAGTAGGTGGCTGTACCCCTAGGGGAGTTAGCAAGAAACTTGTGGAACTTCAAAAAATGTTTATGTTGTAGAAAGAAGGTGGTGTTGAATTGGAGTCATCAGTGAAACTCACTGGTTGCCGGCTTCTATTGAACCCCCTGCGCTTAACTTGACAGGGCTTATTATCAGAATTATTTGCTTGACCTTAGTGATACACATAGAATGATCAAGTTTGAGTCGCAGATTTTGACACATACTTCACAAAAGTTTTATCTGAAACTAATTATAACATTAAGAACATTGTAAAGCTGAGAATTCCTCATAAACAATAATCAGTGCTATTCAGCTATTGTTTCTCTTGATTTACCTCATTTATGTTCAAATACAACTTTCCAAAGCCAATAATTTTAACAAACTTAAAACAAACGTTTGTACAGTGCTCAGCATAATGTCAAGAAATATTTAAAGTGCATTCGAACAGACATACTCTTAAAAGTTATTCTGACTAGTAAAGCTCTAACATGGTTGTTTTTACACAGTGCAAAACCTTTCACTCAATTATGCATTGCTTTATCATTATTTTAAGGGACCAATATTATAGGGGCTCATTCCCTGAAAGAGATGGTGTCCCACCTCAAGAAACCAAGGAGGGTGATGTTGCTTGTTAAGGCTGGTAGTGCTGTAGATGGGTTTATTGATCAGTTGGTATGTACAATATGAAAAGGGGAGTTGAGGGGTTTTATATGTTACTTGTTAAGGCTGGTAGTGCTGTAGATTGGTTCATTGATCAGTTGGTATGTACGATATGAAAAGGGGAATTGAGGGGTTTTAGATGTTACTTGTTAAGGCTGGTAGTGCTGTAGATGGGTTCATTGATCAGTTGGTATGTACAATATGAAAAGGGGAGTTGAGAGGTTTTATATTATTCTTGTAAAGTTGGTTGGCCTGTCGACACGTTCAGCTTCATGTAAACTTAGAATTTAAAAAAATAATTTTAGGGGTGAAACGCATCAGTTGGGGAGCCAGCATGGCTCAGTGGTTAAGGAGCAGGATTTGTATCCACTAACAGGATTTGGCTTTGGTGATCCCAGAGTCAAATCCACCAAGCTTGTAATTAATAGCCAATTGGTGTGCCTCCAACCAATTTGGATTCTTAATAGTCATGTCTGTTTAGGGGTAAATGCTGACGATGATATAATTTGGGCTCTGCACTGTGTCTACAGTTATTACTGTTATTTACAGTACAAATAACTTCGCTGAAATATATATATATTTTTTCTACAGATTCCTCTTCTTGAACCAGGTGATATTATTGTTGATGGTGGCAATTCGGAGTACAAAGACTCAATTGTAAGTATCCATAACCTGACATGTCAGATTTAAAATAAAATTTGCTTTATTTTCTTAAAATTACAATCTTAATTTCTAAACAACTTTGTCAATATAATTACACTTTAACCAATTTTTATCTCCTTTATGTCTAATCCATTGCATTTTTTCACAGTTCATTTTAGAAGCACTCCTTTGTTTGTGTTGTAGACTAAGCTTGCATATTTGCATATGTTCCTGTTGCATTTTTCCTTGCCTGACGATGTCGTCAAGATGATTAGAAATGAAATATTGTTTTGTATTGATACTGCTTTTATTAAATTGTGTATCAAAAGCAGCCTTAATTAGGAATCTCACCTGAGAAAAATAAAAAGATTACTTAAAGAACCACATACTGCAAACACTCCAATTAATATTAGTCCTCCTTTTATCAATTTTCTTCTATAGATAATTTATGTAATTAATAACTAAGTACCTTGAAATTTTAAAGTTGTAATATGAAGTCTCTCTGTTAATCCTTTCTTGAGCCAAGTGGCAAATCAGACCAGCTGAGTGACTAACCTTCAGTTTCTGTAGTGTTTAATGGATGAAAGCCTTTAACTTCCCAGCAGAAGAAAAAAGAAACATTTTCAGCATTTTTTAAGTTTTACGTTTTTACTATAGCAAGTGCTTGTAGTAAATGAATGCTTAGTGTATGTTTTTTCTCTGCTGAACCACACAGAGAAGATGTAAAGCTCTAGAAGAGAAAGGCCTTTTGTTTGTTGGAAGTGGCGTCAGTGGTGGAGAGGAAGGAGCCCGATATGGCCCCTCCCTCATGCCAGGGGGGTCAGACAAAGCATGGTTTGTTTTTAATCCACTGCATAAAACTAAAAAATTTAATGTTGAATAGAAGGAAGAATTTCCAGGCTTCAACTTGCCTGTTTACACCTACTAGATAAAACAACAGGATCAGTTGTATGAATTGAGTATTGAATTGATAGCAACTGGCAGTTATGAACCTTAACAGTGGCATATAGTTCTGCACTTGAACAACGCTCTATTGAAATAATTCCAACCCCTAGCAGCATATAGATTATTAGAAACGTCGTCAAATCAACTCAAAGACCATAGATATTGGTCAAGCAAAATTCCTGAGAAATCAGTTTTTTAGTCATTGTGTTCACCAAAACTTGTCTTCAGTAAGCCCTGCAGTTTTTTTTCTGAGAAATAACCTATTCTTTTCTGCAAAACTTGCAAGAATGAGGATCTACCCCTGAAGAAAAACTTTCTGGCCTGCATCCTTCCCTCTTAACTGGGTTTCTACACTCTCTTTACCCCCATCCCCTCCTACCTTGATTTCTAAACTCTCTTTATCCCCCTCCCGTCTTGGTTTCCACACTCTCTTGACAACCCCTTACCCCCTCCCACCTGCATTTTCATACTCTAATAACCCCTTCCACACACTCTTAACCCTCTCTTCTCCCCCCCCCCTCCTTTCAAACTGGATTCCACATTTTCTTGACCACCTCATCTGGACTTCCAGCTTGTCATCCTAAGAAGTGTGGATTTTTGGGGAATATTAAACCTTATGAAAGTTTTTTAACATTTTTTTCTGAAAATGCTGGTGCATCCTGATTACAGATTCATCCTCCATCCCTCTTGCATACTGATCAATGTCACTACTAGTGAGTCATCAAAATATATTACGTATATATTGTGAGGTTGTTAGGATTTTTCAATAGCACTGATCAATTGTATTCTGTTTTTAAAAACAACAGGCCTCACATAAAGAATATTTTTCAATCCATTGCTGCTAAAGTTGGCTCAGATCCATGCTGTGATTGGGTAAGATTGAAGCAAATATGTTTTTTAAAACTGCAAAGAATAGTTTATTTGTACTCTTTCAGTGCCACTGGTCAATATAGTTCTTCAGCTTCACATTTCTTCCAAGAATTTCAAACTGTGTTCACTCGACTTTTGAACCAGCTATTAAAAACCTTATGTGAAGTGAGCATCCCATCCATATAGTTTGTCATGTGGAGTAGAGTTACCCTATAAAGTGACCATTCAATTTGCTTGCCTTGAAGAGTAGAAGTGATTGGTGTTATTTATTCTATCTTTTGAACCGGTTGATGAAACAATACAGCATAAGCGTCGTTTTTGCTTAATCTGAAAAAAAAGATTCATTCTAAAAGGGTTGAACAAAAATTGTGTTTGATTTCTTTAACATCCACCTATGCTTATGATGTCATGCAGTAGTTTTTCTTTTTGCCTTTCGTTCAGCAATAAGTTGCATACAACTTGCTAATTTTGGCTGCAAGTCATCTGTTGGTTGTGTACATGATTTGAAATTTGGTAAATGCTGTTGACATTTTGGGTAGGTTGGTGGAGATGGCTCTGGACATTTTGTGAAAATGGTACACAATGGCATTGAGTATGGAGATATGCAGGTTGGTTGCTCCCTAGTCAGAAAATATAGGCTAAAATACATTCAGTACTAATGAGAAAAATGGAATGGTGTAAGTTCAGATGATAAATGTGCTATGGGGTAAAATCAATTAAAAAGAATAAATGAGGGCTATTTGGTGGATTATAATTTTAAAAGAAGAAAAAAGAAATTACAAAGAAAGATTAGGATGGGAGAAGACATATTAGACCAGCTAAAGTTAGATGAGAAGAGACGTGTAAGTTCAGATGAAAAAATGTGCTCTGGGGTAAAACCGATTAAAAAGAATAAATGAGGGCTATTTGGTGGATTATAATTTTAAAAGAAGAAAAAAACGAAATTACAAAGAAAGATTAGGATGGGAGAAGACAAATTAGACCAGCTAACGTTAGATGAGAAGAGACAAGGGAGTTAAATCAGGGCTTGGATTGCAGTTGGTTGGGATGTACTCAAACCCAGCACAAATGAGAGAAAACAATTAAAAAGAATAAAAGAGGGTAACTTGGTGGATTATAATTTTAAAAGAAGAAAAATAAGAAACTACAAAGATAAGTTACGATGGGAGAAGACCAATTAGACCAGCTTACTGTACGTTAGATGAGAAGAGACAAGAGAATTAAATCAGGACTTGGGTTGCAGTTGATTGGGATGTGCTCAAACCCAGCACACATAAGAGAAACGGCAGATCTCGTTGAATATTTGATTTTTGAATTTAAATTAGGTTGGGACAGACGAACAAATTTGATGAACACGTTATAAAGAATGAGCGAAAATTGTTTAGTTAACTGATCAGTTTAATTGATTAATCAAAAAATCACGGTGACAAGAATATAACGTTGTCTTTTGTTTTGTCATTGCCCCAAAGTTAATCTGTGAAGCATATCATTTGCTGAAGGATGCATTGGGACTGTCAGCAGATGAGATAAGTCAGGTAACAGCTTCCAAATGATGCTTTTCAAGATTTTAACTCGTTTAGTTTTTAATTACTCGAAGCAGGTGCACAGACAAGTGTCAAACTTTACTTTTAACCTTATACCACGACACACATAGAGCTGTCTGCTAGGTTCTACTTAAGTCTTCTGCCTGTCTTCACCAGGTAAGAGGCGTTCAGTCTAGTTTAACCGTTTTGGTCTCAAGCTGTAAATTGTTTGTGGTTTGACAGGTATTTGGCGAATGGAACAAGGGCGAGCTGGATTCTTTTCTGATTGAAATTACAACAAATATTTTAGCATTCAAGGACAAAGACGGTACCCCGTTGGTTGAGAAAATACGAGATGCAGCCGGACAGGTATTTATAGCACTGCTACATTGTTATGTATATGTACTTACATTTGTTATCGGGGCTCTTTGGATCGTAATGAAATTGCTGGAAAGTATTTTTTAATTTTCTTTCTCCAACTACTCCATGCTTTTATCCAATTCATTTTCTTGTAGAAAGGCACTGGAAAATGGACTGCAATTTCTGCTCTGGAGTATGGCATGCCCGTCACGTTAATCGGTGAGCTCTTGCTTGAGTTTGACGGTTACGATTCTTGAAAGTCCCTAGCTCAGAAACAAAACTATAAAATGCTGTTTTTGAAATTAGCTCACAGTAGAACAAGTTTTGTATTTAGCCTTTGTTAAACAAACAAGTTTTTGAAAACGTTTTGACAGCCCTGTGAAAACAATGAAATGTTTTTAAGACACATCGAGTTGTTAAACGCTTAGTCGGCATTTGTTTTTTCTATAAAGCTTTAATGGAAACTTGTAATAACAATAACTTAGCAATCTTAGAGTTTCAAGAAGATTCTGTATTGAATTGTAATCGGTTTTTGAAGCTGTCAAGATGTCTCTTTGTATGAGCCGCTAAATACACTAAGTTATCTAAGAGAGAGATCTCGGAATGCTCCGACACGAATAGACCTTTATGAGTTGAGGTTTTAGTGACGTGTCCAGAGGAAATTCACTTAGCAATTGTGTAATAGATTAGAGTAAAGTATTGTCTCTAGTTCCCAATGATGCCACATCTCCGTGAAGAACGTCCACCATTCAGATAAGGTACTTTCCTTGCACTTCTACCTAGCGAGTTATTTTGGCTACGCTAGCAGCGTCAACATTCCCCTTACGTAATAACGATAGTGTTTAGAAGCATTTTAGAGGGCTTTGGTGTTGAGTAAAAACAGAAACTCGGCGTAGCATGAAATTTTTAGTGCCGATATTTCGTGCGTTTTCCCTTGGTTATTTTGTCCCTTCAGACAGAGAACCTCGCTGGATAGTCGGCACTCCGATACCTCACACAGCGAAGATAAAAAATATCAAGTTTTAGTTTTGGCATACCTACCATTATGAAAGACTTGGGTTTAAAAGCATCCTGTGTGCTTTTCTAGGCGAGTCCGTGTTTGCCCGATGTTTGTCCTCACTCCAGACCGAAAGAGTGGGAGCGAGTAAAGAGCTTCATGGTCCAGCCACGTGCAAATACCAAGGAGATAAGAAGGAATTTATAGAACATGTTAGAAAGGTCAGTCGTTCTTCTTCTCTCCTTTCTTCCACCATTCTTCACCTCTCCTCCCGTAACCTTTCCTCTTCTTCCCTCAGCTTTTTAACCTTTCCTCATTTGTCTTGCCTTTTGTCAGCTCACCTCACCTTCTTCTCTCCTCTCTTCACCTGTTCCTTCATATCTCCTCCTCTCTCCGGTCCTCTTCCTTCCAAATTTCTCATCTCCTCGCCTGTTCCTTCATAACCCCTTTCTTCTCCTCACCTCCTGTTATTTTTCGTGTCCTTCCTTATTACCTTTCTTTCCTCCTCCCTTCCTTTCTTCCTTCTCTTCTTCAATTCCATTCTAGCGCTTTCCCCATAAACCGTCTTTGCACATGTAACGTTTAATTTAGCTTATCCTAAAGACTTTGCAAAATTACTTTTCTTGTGACTGATTTGGTTAATAGGCGCTCTACGCATCCAAGATCATCTCCTATGCCCAGGGATTTATGCTGCTACGAGAGGCAGCCAAAGTTTTTGGTTGGACACTCAACTATGGCGGCATCGCTTTGATGTGGAGAGGCGGCTGCATTATTAGAAGGTGGGAACAAGAATGACACAAGCGGATTACTCACGTGGTTTAGCATGCGTGGTTTAAGCTTGAAATGTTCAGTGACCAGATATCGCTGTGACTCGTCAGCTTTTATCTGTTGCTACTACACGCTCTTTTTTAAAAACTGCACCTTTCCTCTTTAGTGTATTCCTTGGAAACATTAAGGAAGCATTTGATAAGAACCACGACTTGCAAAATTTGCTGTTGGACAATTTCTTCAAGGATGCGATACATCGATGCCAGGTGCGTTAACCCCTCATCCTCAATATCAGCATTTAACTTCATCTTATATTACATATCCATCCATTACATATAGATGCCAGTTTGGTGCAATGAGATGACTACCCCTCAGCTCCAATATCAACATGTGACTTCTCCTTACATTACATATCGATCCATTAAGTCGATGAAATTCCTATTTTGGCCTAAAAAGTTTTTAAAATCTTCTAATATAGTTACTGGGTTTTTATTGGGAATTTCCTGTGGTTCTGATAAGGAAAGTTTTTGTCACTCATGTTTAGATTTGTGAAGAAATTAAAGCAAATTTTCTTGGCTTAAAAGTTGAATAGGAAGTAATTTTTGAGATAGTTATTTCACCATCGCACTTTCATTTTTATAGTACTGATCAGCGTCTGTGTTCTCCTTACAATAGAAAACAACAGAAAGTGAGTGCTTATGAAACTCGATCATCCATTAAGAATTAACAAAAATGAAGTACGAAAGTTTCCTTACCTGTTCATGGAAAATATACAAAGAAAAAATACAAACTCATCGTTTGGAATTCTTAGTATTATAAAATAACAAGTAGCTTTGTTGTGTATTAGTCTGGCACTGACTCGATACTTGGGAATTTGAAATTTGTTTTAAAACAGAAATATGTGCAGTTTTGTTTTAGACCAAATAGTTTCGGTGATTTCGGTGTATTTATCATGTTTATGGAACTTAATTTGTTAGAAAGGATTTTGAAAAAGAAGAAAAAAGTTGCTTTTATGCAAGTTACAATAGTTGTGACGTAATCGGCGGAATTCATTAGTGAAAATATCACAAAACAACAATTATTTCTTGAACTACATGACCAATGATCTTGAAACTATGCACAATTGTTTAACTAAAACACAAAAACAAACGCACGTTATAAAATAAGCTGTTGTGTATAATTAACAATTATCCCTCGAGCCCGAATGGGCTATAAGCCAATAGCCCATGAGGCCGCAGTCCGAATGAGCTATTTGGCTACTAGCCCATGAGGGCGAGAGGGATAATTGTTTTAGTAAAATCATACTAGTTGGTCAAAAATCAGAAGTAAAAAATATTTTTTTAAAGCTCTAAAATCAATTTTTTAATGTTTACGACAAATATGATCACGCGCAATCGCTACTCGTAGGCTATCACTAATAGCCTATGAATAGCGTAGCCAATCAGAATGCAGCATTCATGTTAGACCACTAGTATGATTTTACTAATACAGTTTATCCCATTGGGTTCCCCTTATTACGCCACAACTTTGGTCATTTGCATATTTGAAAAACCTTGATATCTCTTTACCCTAAAGACATTTTTTCATCCTTTTCAAAATCCTTGTAACAAATTAAGTTCCATAAACATGATATGTACACCTAAACAAGGTTTTTGTTATTTGTGCGTCTGTCATAGGATTCGTGGAGAAAAACAGTCGCTGCAGCAGTTACACTTGGGATTCCAACTCCCTGCTTCAGCACTGCACTGGCTTTTTACGATGGGTACCGGTGAGTCCAAGAGGCAGTAGGGGAGGGGAGGGGGAGACTGTGAATCCTTTTTGTAAATGATTGAAAGAATACATGTACGAGCTCGTTTAAAGGGGTTGAAAGTTAACAAATAGGTGAAAAGCGTTTTGAATTCTCAACAAGATAGTGATCAGACCCGGTTTTTCACAAGTGCGCTTTAGGCAATCAGTTGTCAGTGGTTTTATAGATAGCCAAAACACACCAGCCATTCTGGGAATTGGGAGTCTGGGCTCGATACTCCCGGACTGCCCAGACCTCCTCATTCCCCAAAAGAGCCGGTGACTGTCATCATTTGTAACGTATTCATGTACTAATCGTACTGAGTTAGCCCGGGTCTTCATGTTGGACGGTAGCCCGGAGTCAGTAGGGAGTTTAAGACATCGACGACGGCAGCCTACAAAAAACACACTTCTTGCTTGCCCTTTTCGAACACGTATGGCTAGTTTGCTTTCTCTTTTGTCCGAAATACGCTTTGTAAATAGAAAAGGATGATAGTGATTGTTTTAAAGGTAGTAGAAGATTGACATAAATTTCTGTAGGTCGTTCTCGTAGTCGCAAAAACTTCAAAACTGAGCTTTTCACGTTGTAATTTTCAAGTCGACGACGTGCAGGTGGCGCGCACGATGCATTCCGACGTGCAGCTATTGTATTCACTATTGTTTTCTGCCGTCGTCGTCGGTGTTGGCGTACTCGTATCTTAAACTCCCTACTGTTAATAATGACAACGCCGGCATAGTCATTCTTTGTCGGCGATGCAGTGGCTGAGCGGTTATTGTTTTCGACTCGTAATCCTAGGGTCGCGAGTTGGAGGCCCAGCCAGACCACTGTGGTGTGTCCTTGACCAAAACACTTTATCCGACTTGTTCCAGTCGACTCAGCTGTATAAATGAGAAGCTTCTTCTACTGGGGGCTAAGCTGCGATAGATTAGTGCCCAGTCCAGAGGTAGTCAAAGACTCTCATTCGCTTAGCACTACGGAAACCGAGATATGCGCCGGTCAGATGGGTCACTTGGCTCGGGAAATGATTTAGCTAAGTAGTTGGAAAAATGGCTAAAACAGAGCTGTAGTTTCCTCTTGGACACTACAGGCCTTTATGTATTAAAACGTCTGACCACGCCATTACATATCACGGGATTGTATAACTTGATATGCATTGATGCGAGGAGAAAGAGAGCCAGGGAGCGAAGCTAGGTTTTGTGAACACGCGGTGCATCGGTCAGTGGTAGTCAAATTATCAGTTGTTCACCAACGATGAAGACTAGGAAATCAAAAACGTTTTTATTTTGAATCTCACATTTATACCCATCTTCATAACTTCTTACAATGCTGCGTTAAAAATCTTGTAGCGGCCCGCTGTAAAGTGTTTATTGTTTTGTCAATGCAGAACTCATTTCGAATCTTCTGCGAAGGAACTCGGTACTCTTCCGTTCATAAAGGCTTGTTTATGGTGAGTACGAATTTGTAAAACCAACTGAAGGTTGATAAGGTTTTGATCGCCGCTATAACAAAGGGCTTTTTGGAAATAAATGTTTGGAGCAAGTTTGTCGGCGAAAATTGGCTCCAACGATGACCATAACGCTCTCGATCGGTTAGATGTTTAAAGCAAAGCTGTCAAATTTCAGTTGGTTTTACACGTTCGTTTGACGAACTCGCCGACGCACTGATGTTTTATTTCGGAATCCTATTTCCTATGAACACCCTAAGCTCAGTATATGTTTGGTTGAGGTCGTAAAACACGTTGTCACGCATAAAGTCAGCATACGTTGGGTTGCTCTCATTGAGTATATTGTGTGACGATATCATGTTACGTTTTTCACGCATGAAGTCGAGTTGCTATCTTCGAGTATATTGTGTGACGATGTCATGTCACGTTTTTCACGCATGAAGTCAGCATACGTTGAGTTGCTATCATTGAGTATATTGTATGACGATATCATGTCACGTTTTTCACGCATGAAGTCAGCATACGTTGGGTTGCTATCTTCGAGTATATTGTGTGACGATGTCATGTTACGTTTTTCGCGCATAAAGTCAGCATACGTTGGGTTGCTATCTTCGAGTATATTGTGTGACGATGTCATGTTACGTTTTTCACGCATGACGTCAACATGCGTTTAGTTGCTATCTTTGAGTGTATTGTGTGACAATGTCATGTTACGTTTTTCACGCTTGATATCAGCATACGTTCGGTTGCTGTCTTTAAGTGTATTGTGTAAAGATATCATGTCACGCTTTTCACGCATGAAACTAGCATTCGCAATTTCATACGTCAGAATATCTTGTGTGGTCACGCCTTGTGACGTTCGTCACGCATGGATTCAGCTTATCCTTTTGTACGTTGTGTGACCATGTCACAAGGTGCACTTATGGATTCAACATTCGTTGTGTCGAGATCTTCTATCAGAGCCTAGAGTAGCCACGCTTCTACCGTCATGTTCCTCATTACATTTTTAAGTTAGTTTAGTTAGTATTTTGAGGTTGTGTTTTCTTACTCGGTGTGTTTAAGATCCAACAGTAACAAAGCAACTTTAATTCACAGATCGGCACGTCTTCCTGCCAACCTTATTCAGGTGCGTTTGATGGTTTTCTTGCAATGCTTTTGATTTGGGCCATGGTGGTTTGAGTTAACACTATTTTAATTTTTCTCTGTACCTCTTTCTGTTGTCTTCTGTATTTCTTCTGTGGTTCTTCTGTACAAGCTTGCGGCAGTCCTGCCCTCTTCCTGAAGAGGCACTACTTCTTGCCCCTTCTGTCTTCCTTTTGGCAGTCTTGCCCTCTTCAGGAAGTGGTCAGGACTGCCGAAAGTTTGTACAGGAGAACCACAGAAGAAGAAATACAGAAGAAAACACAAAGACTGAGATTGTGGTACAGAGGAAAATGAAATTATTGGTTGTTTTCTGTTCCAAGATTTTGAAGGCGAATCTTGCCAAAAGTTTGTAACTGAAACGGTCAGCTTTGAAATTTGTTGCAAAGTTAAATGATTTCCGAGTCTACACCAAAACACGAACAAATTTTCTGGGTCGATTTATTCAAAGCTTGATTAAAAATGACAATAGCAGTTAATTTCTCTACAAACTTGTTGGTTGTCATGGTAATAAACCCTTGTTTAGGGCCTCATCAGCTTTGGAGCTGCTAGGCTCGGTCGCCTTTAGGGACCTGGGCTGGGTTGTTCAAAGGCTGGATATTTAACCTTAACCCTGGGTTGAACGGAAATCCAAGCAGTAATTTCTTCCCTGAAGGAAAGTCTTTATCTCTCCCCAGGCCCAACGCGACTATTTCGGTGCTCACACATACGAGCTCCTCGCAGAGCCTGGGAAGTTCATCCATACTAACTGGACTGGTCACGGGGGATCCGTGTCATCGTCTACATACCAGGCGTAAACGCCAAGTCATCTGCTGTTTGACGAATCGCGCATGATACGAAAGTGACTGTCCTCACGCCTAACCCGATGGGCTTAGATGTCTAATGATAAACCAGGAACGATTTGTGAATTAAAACTCACATGACGGGATTTTAGTTTCATTTTGACGCTGCTACACATGTAACATTGTGACACTAAGTAATCATAGATAATACAATTAAATCGAGTAACCCATGATCATTTGAGTGTTTATTTGCAGTTGTTATATGTACCTAGACACTCACCCAACAAAACGAGCACTTTGATTGGTTTATTCTTGGTCACGTGCCCCTGTTCAAAATCAAATGTATCTCGACCGTTGTTGCCCGTCCGCCGATTGTTGAAGATAAAGTCTAAATAAATAATTATAGTCCCACGAGAAACAAGTTAGTTTTGTTTTCCATCGATTCCCGATATTTCCCTTAAACATCTGGACTGTCAGGAAAACAAAACTGTTTCGCTGGGGACTATACATTAAGGTTTTGCATTGCGCAACTATACATTAAGGTTTTGCACTGCGTGTTGAGCTCTCGAAGACATAATGCAAAAAAATAATGCAAAAAAGTAGTTTTTCTTCATAATATAAGGAACTTTTTGTTTAACTCGGTTCCAGTCTCCCCTCTGAAATGGGGTAAAAAAGCACATGTTTTGCCAACCGAAGACTGTGAGGACGCCATTGGTCTCGTTCCCGGAATGAAATTCGAACTCCTTTTACATGGTTTGGATAGAATATCGCGCTGGAATAAAAGTTTCGATCAGTAACGAGAACCCAGTGCGAACTCGATCCGGAACGACTTCACTTTCCTCATGCTAACACTAGAGACTTAAAGACAACGACGATAGAGAACAATGCTGAATACAATAGCTGCACGCTGGAATGGACCGTGCGGGTCGCCTGCACGCCGTCGACCTAAAGATTACAACGTGAAAGTATCAAATTTGAATTTCTTAAAACTACCGGAACGACAATCAGAACATTTTCTCAATTTTCTATTATCTTTATAAAGAAAACTTTAATCCTTTTCTGTTCACAAAAGCGTTACTTTTTTTTAACAACTTTATTGGGCTACTTACAAAATATCAGTAAATGGAAAATCAATTTTGACAAATACAGATTTAATTAAGTTAGGTGATGCAGGAAGAAAAAAAAGAAAATTTTAAGGTTAGCCCAAACGGGAAGGCACGAACGGGAGCAAGTCCCATGCTAGGTGCTCCCCTTGGCCCTAAAAATAAAAGGTACTAGGTAAAAAGAGAGGGGAAACGAGCCAGACATGTTCTAAAAGGGCAAGCCAAAACCTGATTTCGGTAAATAAGCGTCGCCGATGTTTCGTCCTCGTTGCTAAAAGCCCCTAATGTGCATTCGAACGCAGGGTCACAGGAGGAATGCGAGTTCATTCTGGATCGAATCTCGACCCAGAAACTTGTAAAGACCCTAAGGTACAAACTCTACCGTCAAGAGCTTTGGAGGATTTTACAAAATACAACGTCAAGAGCAATATGAACCATATTACAAGCCGTTTTCACATAAGATTGACATTTTGTTCGTATTAGTGTGAAACGGAGACAAGCAAACAGTCTTTGTTACCCGTCATAAACTCACATCACACGTACAACGGGCATACAAACAGACAAATGTCGCCATATGCTAGTGCCATTCTCCTTTCTTGTTTGACAGATGTGAATTTAAGACGGCCTTTGGTAGAATTGTTAGTCTAGACGAACAAGGCGTCCACATAAAATCGTCTGAAGAGACAAACAGACGGACAAGTTCCTCCATAATCGTGTTAGTCTCGTTTTCACTCACGACGACTTGTTCAGTCGACTTGTCCGTCCTCTAATTGTTACAAAAGCAGCTGTAGTGTTACATCAGACTGGAGTAATTAAGAATCATATTTTACCGAGTCAAAATCTTAATAATATATAAACAATATGTGTATATACACACCTTATCAAAAACACCAATTAACGCAATTGTAACTTTAAGTGAAATAAGGTCGGCGGCATTCTTTCAGGGAGGGTATCAATTTATTCACCTAACTTGATAATTCTAGTCTTCTTTGCAAAATACAAGTCCCAGCAGTCAGTACAAACGAAATGCAATCTAGGATAACTGTTCTCGTGTAAGAAAAAAGTAATTTATCATGAAGCATATAAGAAATGACTGACATGTTAAATGTACCAACTCTCTAAAAACTTTGTCTGTTCTTAGTACGGCTTAGTCATTTTCAGGTTTTAGATCATTCACGGCTGAAAGTGTCAGCAGTGAATAAGGTTCGTACATTTGTGCAAAACTCAGCCTTGAGGAATGTTTTGGGTTTGTTTCAAGAACTCTTAAAAGATTTTTTAGAGTCCGGTAAATAAGCTTGCTAAGATTAACAATAAAAACAGCAAATTTAAACTCGAACAGGATTCAAAACATGCATAGGTGGCTTGCAGTGCTGTCGAAGAAGGCGAAATCTCCAATTCCTGGCGCTTGTAATATCCGAAAAGTCTTTGAATCATGTCTGGCAATTACAGAGTTTTTTGTTCAAGGGCAAGGTTAAGCACGGGCCATCGAGAAGAAGCTCATAACAGCAGTTTTAGACTCGTAGGGTATTGTATTAAAAATAAACAGCAGCCTTTGCTTCCTGAACGGCGGAAAACTGATGATTTGCTTCAACCATTATCAACAGAAATCAATCTCTACACATACAACAAGAAATAAAACTAACTACAGTCAAACTAACCAACAGGATTAAGAAGATTTAAGTAACTCGAGTTAATACGGCTTAGTCATTTTCAGGTTTTAGATCATTCACGGCTGAAAGTGTCAGCAGTGAATAAGGTTCGTACATTTGTGCAAAACTCAGCCTTGAGGAATGTTTTGGGTTTGTTTCAAGAACTCTTAAAAGATTTTTTAGAGTCCGGTAAATAAGCTTGCTAAGATTAACAATAAAAACAGCAAATTTAAACTCGAACAGGATTCAAAACATGCATAGGTGGCTTGCAGTGCTGTCGAAGAAGGCGAAATCTCCAATTCCTGGCGCTTGTAATATCCGAAAAGTCTTTGAATCATGTCTGGCAATTACAGAGTTTTTTGTTCAAGGGCAAGGTTAAGCACGGGCCATCGAGAAGAAGCTCATAACAGCAGTTTTAGACTCGTAGGGTATTGTATTAAAAATAAACAGCAGCCTTTGCTTCCTGAACGGCGGAAAACTGATGATTTGCTTCAACCATTATCAACAGAAATCAATCTCTACACATACAACAAGAAATAAAACTAACTACAGTCAAACTAACCAACAGGATTAAGAAGATTTAAGTAACTCGAGTTCTTTCAAAAAAAATTCCTCGAAAAAAGAAAGTAGGACTTAACAGAAAATGTACAAACCCTGCCGAGAGCCGAACAAAAAATTAGAGGTGTTACGTATGTTCGTATATCTTCAATTCTGATCTAGGCACTACATTATTTTCAAACAAAGTGAACAAGGATGCTTGCAACAATACTGAATGAAATTATTTCATTTGTAATGGAAACTCTCCTTTTTACTGCTAGCGTCCAGTTTTAGCTGGATCTCGTACCTCTACGTCAACGATGTCCACAAAGACAACATACTGTTGTACGCTGACAAGGCAAAGCTCTTTCTAATACATCTTGATTAACTCGCTCGCGAGCCAGTAGCTGAGAAGAGAAGCGGAATCGTTTTGTGTCAGCATTATATACAACGTGAATATGAAAGGTGTTCCTTGAATCTCTTTTTCTTCCTGACTACAGTTTGTGCTACCTCATACCACCTCGACCACGTGGTGGGCCGCCACGATGCCTACTTCTGCCACGCCCTCTGTCTCCCTCCGGAAATTGATCCCTGTCATGCCACACACCCTCACTCCACTGATCATCCGGGAAATTGCCAATTTCAGCCCAGTGGTCTCCACTGCCTCGACCAGGACCACCCCGCCACTCATCCATCAAAGGTGCCAGTTGTGGTCGCCCTGTCTTGGGCAGCCCGTGTTCTCGCTCTTCACCATCAAAAGATCGCTTTCTGCCGCGACCACCTCCTGCCATTTGAAGTTCAGCATCAAGATCGAACTCCATGGCCAACCGGCCTGGTGCTATAGGTGGAGGGCTGATGCTCATAAGAGGTCTGATCGCAGGTTTGGTATCTTCTTGTGTTCGGGGAACATCAGGGTTAGACGGCCTGCGGTCAGGAGGAGCATTTCGTGAACGCCTTGGATCACCTGGACCGTCTTGTGGAGGGCCATGGCCAAATGGAAGACCATCTCCAAAGTTGGGTGGTCCACTATGTTCCTGTGTTGGTTCCAGGTCACCATCTTGTACTAAATTTCCCCATCCACCTGGTCTCTGAAACGGTCCTCTATCTGGGGGTCGATTTCTTGGATCTTCTGTTGGTCTTCTTCTAGGATCATCTGGGGGCCTACTGAGTGGATCATCTGGCCTTTGTCGTAATTTATCTGGGGGTCTGTCTCGTAGATCTGCAGGAGGGCGGTTTCGAGGATCATCAGGAGGTCTGTTTCTAAAGTCCATAAGTGGTTGTCTATTTCTAGGGTCTTCCGGAGGTCTCATTCTAGGGTCTTCTGAATTTCTGCTTCGAGGATCTTGTGGAGGTCGGCTGCGAGGGTCTTCCGGTGGTCTGTTTCGAGGGTCTTCTATTGGCCTGTTTCTAGGGTCCTCTGGAGGTCTGTTTCTGGGGTCCTCTGGGGGTCTGTTTCTAGGGTCATCAGGTATTCGATTTCGAAGTTCACTAGGATTACCCATGTGTTCAAAGTCCTGTCTTTCTGTGGAGTTTCTTTGCTGGTGCATTCCACGCCCTAATCCATGTTTAAATCCACGAGAAGCCAAATTACCGGCAAAAGGGTGGGCAAACGTGCCTTGTCTTACATCATCATCGAGTATTTCACCTGTCTCACGTTCTTGTCCATGGTGCAGTGGATGATCCTGGCCACGACCACGTGGGGCCCCCTGACGAAAACCTCTAGAGCTGAGGTTGTTTGGATGGTGGGGTCTGATTTGATCATGGGGTGGAAACCGTGGAGGTTCGCCTTCCATTAGATCAGGAAGAGACCCTCTTCTTACATCCTCAAATCTATGTTGTTCGTCTTGTGCTGGCGGCCCTTGGCTGGTTGGAGGTCGAAAGGATGGTCCGGGTGGTGGGCCTAGTATTCCCGGCCTCTGGTCACCTCTAGGGGGGGGACCCTGCTGTTGGTTAGGAGGAGGACCAAGAACACCAAGCTTATGATCATTTACCTGCTGTCCCGGACCAGAGCTTGGAGTTTGCTGTAAACCAGGACCCGGTCCGGGACCAGACGAAGGAACGCCACCTGACCCAGGACCTGCCCGTGGACCAGACTGAGGACCCATTCCTGGAGCACCTGCTTTTTGAGGACCAAAATTCACTGGACCTCTTGGGCCAACTGGGCCACCAGGCATAGGACCCAGGAGACCTGGCTTGTCTGTTTGAGAGCCTGGTTGGAAGTTGTCATGAGGGCCTTGTCTGTTTGGTCCCCAACGTCGGTCTGGTCCCTGCTCTGGTCCATGGTGGAACTCGTCGCGAGGTTGTCCATGTTTCCAGTCTGGTTGACCCTGTCGAAAATCTCTGGGGTCCCTCTGAAAATTATCTGGGGGGCCATGTCTGAAATTAGGTCCAGGCCCTCTTTGGTTAAAATCGCCCCTAGGTCCTCTTGGACCAAAGTTTTGGTTGTCTTGATCGAAGTGACCTTCACGTTTATCATCTTTTGGTCCTTGGTTCCATCTTTCATCTCTGCCTGGTCCAAACTCAGCACCAGGCCTTCTGTCCCAATCAAACCCTAAGACCAGGAACAAGAACACACATCACAGAACTGTAAGGTTGTAGTTTGTGTCTTGATCTCATTTTTCTTCCGTCATGTTGAAAATTCTGGTATGAACCCTTAAAAGTTCTTAAATTACCCTAACATATCCAACACATTTTCAAATATTCAAATTACCAACTAGAAATGTAAGAACGATTTTGATCTTTTTTTCACCGATGAGTTCATCTACTTCAAGTTTTCAAAAAAAGCAAATACAAAAACCAATATTTACTCGTATTTACGTCTAGAAGGCATTAAGGGAACAGCCACTGGTTTCTAACATGTAATCTTCGTCTTCTAACAAAAAATTGTAACAAATTCGTTTTGCTCCTGTTTAATACAAACAAACTTAAAATAAACTGCACAGACCTAAAACCGTAACATTTTATAGTAATAGGAGTAATGCCAAACAAACCCGATATGCGATGGTCTTTATTAGTATGCCCAAATAATTCAATGTTAGCAGAGTCCGCTTGATGATCAAATGTAAAACCCCAGCAATGCTAACGCTAAAAGTGGCTCAAGAAATCAGAAAAATCTAACTATCATGTATATTAACTAAGCCTCCCGAAGTTAAGTTAGTAGTTAACAGCACTGACTCACCAGTCCCATCCTGTCTTTGATGACCAGCATTCATACCTTGTGGACCAGGTCTCTCAAACCTATTACTACCGCTTGGCATAAATGGTGGGGCATCTGGCCTTAGCTCTAACCCCTGCTGGTTTGGTCCCATTCTATGGTTAATTGGACCTTGATCTGGTAAACCAAACCCTGGGATGCTGCTCTTGGATGGGTCAACAAATCTTGGAGGGCCTCCATGTTTGTCAGGAGTATCCATTCGAGAAACAGCAGATCTGGGCTCATTCTTTGGTTTGCCAAGACCTGGAAGAACTACAGTGACAAAAGAATATCAGTACTCTTAAAGTGTATATATCGGAATTATGGAGTTTAGAGTGTTAGAAAGTTTGTCGAAAAAGATGAAAAATATCGTTTATTTCATTAAAATAGCTCTTTCGGTTGCTGAGATATTAAGGTTTTTCAAATATGCAAACTAGATAGGTTGTGACGTTATACCAGGAACTTGAAAAGTGGAAAGATCACAAAACAACAAGTATTTCTTGAAATACCAGATCAATGACCCTGAAATTTTGCATAAACGTTTTACACTAACACATACACGTGTTGTGATGTTTGTTATGCTGTTGTTATGGCAACATCCTCAGTCCCAGCTTTTTTTTGTTTTGAAGTAAAAAAAAATATTTTTGCCACCAAAAAATAAAATAAAGTCTTCTCTTTCTCATTGTATATAGCAAATACCATAGCGGATGACTTTAACTGATTTTTTGAGTAAAAAATGTTTTAAAATAGAAAAAAAACAAAAATTTTAAATTTTAGAAATATGAGGTAAGTGATTGATGTGTTGCTATGGCAACATCAAAATTACTATAGCTGAATGTCGTTTGATGAGTATGAAGTTGTGGCCAAGTTTCAAGTCCACTGCAGAAGTAGTTCAAGAGATAGCTGTGGTTTTATGATTTACTCTCGTCTGCGTTCCTGACATAACGTCACAACCTATCTAATTTGCATATTTGAAAAACCTTAAAAATCTCAGCAACCAAAAGAGTTATTTTAATGAAATAAACGACATTTTTCTTCTTTTTCGGCATACTTTCTAATGCTCTAAGTTACGATATATACACTTAAACGGTAAGTAAGAGCAGCAGTGGAAATATTGAACAGCGGTACTAACAGTAACAATATTAGTATCAACAGCAGTAATATTAATAGCAACAGTAATAGTAACAAACAGCAACAGTAAAAGTAACAGATACAGTAACAGTTCAAGTTATAGTAGTGCTAATAGAAATAGTAATAGCATTACCCATAGCAGTAGCAGTGGTAGCAACAGTACCAGCAGTAGCAGCAGTAGTAGTAGTAGCAGCAGCAGTAGTAGTAGTAGTAGTAGTAGTAGTAGTAGTAGCAGCAGCAGTAGTAGTAGTAGTAGTAGTAGTAGTAGTAGTAGTAGTAGCAGTAGTAGTAGTAGTAGTAGTAGTAGTAGTAGTAGTAGTAGTAGTAGCAGCAGCAGCAGTAGTAGTAGTAGTAGTAGTAGTACTAGTAGCAGCAGCAGTAGTAGTAGCAGTAGTAGTAGTAGCAGCAGCAGCAGCAGTAGCAGCAGTAGTACTGAGATATCTACTCTACTCCTAGCAGTATTTAGTACATACCACTGTCATCATCATAACCATTTGCACTGAGCAAGTCTGGTTCTGAGGCATTATATGCTGTATCCATACCAGGGATGACCATAGCATTGCTTGTTGTACTTCCACCTGTTTCAAACTCCCCTGAAAAAACCCGAAAATTTTGTATACAGCTCATCATTTATCTTTAGTTTGTTCTATTTCCAACAAAGAGCACTTCATGTTTCTTTCTATAGCATGGTTGTATTTTTTTTTATCTAAATCAAATTAGAAAACAATGAAATTCGCAATGATTCTTTGCTGAGTTGTAAAAAGAGAGGTGTGGTTACAACTTGTGAAGAGAAACCTTCAACTTTTTACATGCAGTTCCTAAGAAAATATCTAAACCGAATGATGTGAAACAAAACAATTTTATCATTTCCGTTATCATCATTACAACAAATCCCTGCAAAACAGAGCTAAGAAAGTGCTCAGAAAAAATTGCAGTTCCAGACTGGTACTGATTCCACAACCATCCAACCGCTATTAACAAGAAATTCTAACCAATGAACCAATGGCAAATGAAATGCAGAGCCAACAACTATCTTTAATATCATAAATATCAGAAGTGTTAAGATCTTACCAGTTTCCTCATCTCCATCTTGAATATTCAAGTTATATTTATCCTTCATTTTGTCACCAAGTCGGTTGCGAGTCCAAAATTTACTGCAAAAAAGCAGAATATTTGTTGAGCATAAAAAGGCTTTTAACCGCACCTTGATGGTTACCTTGCTATCATATGTATCTAAGTGCATGGGTGTGAATGTAAATGAACTATACAACTTCTTCCTTAGTTTCCAACTTCATCTAGAAGGAAAAAAAAGAAAGAAAGAAAAACAAAGAAGTTTCACATTTATTCGAATTATGCATGTAGTACCCTCATCCCACATTTTGAATATTGTTCATTAAGTAACCACGTCATTGAAAAAATAATCATTACCATCATCATCAATATTATAATTATCATTGACACTGTTGCAATGATGCAAGTCTTGTCCAGCTCTCTAAAGAACATCACTTTGATGTGTTCCTTTCAGGAAAGAAACTACTGTCAATCATTTAAAACTTGGAGTTGCATAGTGGACTATGACCTAGCAATAAGGAAAATGTACGGGAGACAACTCAAAAAGTTGTGGAGGAATGTTGGACTCTTACAGACGCCTTCCAGTATTTCCCACTTAGGCACTGCAAGGGTGGCAGAAGCAAAAAATTACTGGATGGGCACAATGAAAATTAGTAAGAGTTTAAAAAGATGAACAAGTAGTTTCTACTAACAAGCTGCTTTTTTAGCCAGAAAATTTTTCGGGCCTGCCCCAGGCCTTCCCCAAACTAAATTAATTTGGTTCCACTGTTCCTGCAAAAGGAGCCCAGGCAAAGACAAGCATATCAACTGAAAGGTTGTGGGTTTCTTGCTCAATCCCCTCTCACTTTATAGTATTAACAGAGAAATACCTCTACTGTGAAGTATACAGAGTCAAAAAAGGAATAACAGACACAACTCTGCATACTTTCTAAAAACTGTTACACTTAAAGAAGGGCAAGTGTTTTGCCAAGAATCAAGATTTGGTTTTATTTGTCAAAATACTGGCATCATTAATTCTTCGCTTTTCTCAAGCTCAATTCATTAAGGGACTTTTGGACTCAAGTTAACATAATTTGAATTTCCAACTTAGGTAACCCTTGTATGTCTTTACAAGAAGTTCTAAGGAACTGACTTTGATAATAGTGTGTCAGTGACTGAGATTTTGAGCTTGTAAATTTTGCTTAATTTAACTTTCTGGAAAATCACAAGAATTGGGAAATCCAATCAAGTTTAGATACTCAAATATACCTGGGCTCAACCTTAATAATTGATTACTAGCCTTAATTTAGAAAAATTTTGAAGGATGAAAATGAAACACCAAAGTAATGCAATCAAACAAACTTAACTTGAGTAGTCCAATACCAGTTTTAAACTTGAGAAATTTGAATGAAGAAAAATCGAACATCAACCTAATTTAAGTAAATCTTGAATCTTCAACAAAATGCTTGATCTAGTTTCACATGTATACCTTGAATGATCGTTAGACCCTGAACACAAGATATGCCCCAATGGGTGCCAAGCAAGACTCCATACCATACCATCATGTGCTGACTCCATCATTCCAACATCCTTTTCAGCCCTATAATTAAAATAAATTTGAAAACCAGAAAAAAGGTCTTCCAGGGAGTGAACTAACCACCTATAGGTGGCCATACTAACAAAAAACAAATGCTGGCTACTAGGTTTTTAGAACTCTTAGTTATCTGGCAGCTACAAGACTGTGTGGAACCTTAGCAACTGATTGACTAAGAGTTAATGTTTCTGACAATGAAAAACAATGTGGTGAACAAATGAAGGTTATCTGTTTTCTTGGACACAAACAACAGCTGGACACAAATGCAATTGTTCTTGCACACACAGCTACCGACGCAGTCATAGTAGGGTTAAATAATGAACATCTTTGTGGCTGCTAAAACCTGAGCTCAGGCAACCAAATTTTTGCATCTGGTGGCTAGCTGGTTTTTTTTCAAAAAAAATGTTAATTTCAACCCCTGCCTTTATAATTTCAAAAAAGAAATTGACTGTCACAGTTAACCTGTTCACAGATGCATTGATGTTTCTGCAACTGTTTCCTTCAAGATTTTGTTCTCAACATCAAAATGAGCTCAGCTTTGAAGGCTTTATATAAAATTTAGCAAAAATTATAAATGATTTTATCAATTTTAAATAATATTAACTTTGAAATGGCTGTTTCCTAAAATTTGATTGGATCCCGACAATGACGTTTTGGAATAAAACACACCTTTAAGCCAATAACAACATTAATTGTTTTGTATGGTATTTTATTAAGATTAAGCCTCATAACACATAAATGCTAATCAGTTCATCACAACTTTCAGCACAAATGGATGCACTTTACGTAACCTCAACAGAATATTTAAGTCTACAGTATTCTTTCAGCAAGGACTCAAAGCTCAAAATAAGAAACGCTTATGCTTAGGGTTAACTTTATTGTTCTTGCATTATATACCCAGGAGCCCCACTCACAAGTCTTGATGATGAGGGGTCTAAAGTGTTTTTGTTTTTGGTATAAAACTTTGGCCAAAGGGATTTTTTTTGGGTCCATGGAAGACACCAGAATTTTTTTGGTCATCAAAAAAATCAAAAAAGAAACTGTTGGGTGTTGTCTTTTTCTTCATCTGAAATTATTGATTACACAGTTACAATTTACTGGGTATGCTTAAAAAAATAGGGGTTCTTTTTTGGTTGACAACTTCTTTCAACCTCTGTTGGCCCCCCCCCCCCCCCCTGCCCCTGTCATTGAAATATGTGAATTGGTTGGACCCCTGGGATCATAATATAAGCAACTGTAAATAACTTATGACTTTTGATACACTAGATGGTTGCCACATTCAACTACTGTGCATACCCACCCAACAAGCCAAAAGAACATCGAGCCATCTGAGCCACCACTTGAAAACAGAGTTTCATGTGTAGGATGCCAAGCAATTGCTGGGAATTCAAGAGGTAAAGATGATCATTTACTAAATAAAATGCCTCCCTGTTCTGGCACTTTGGGTGATAAAAGTAAATCATTTACTCATAGGATACCAAGCTACTACTAAGAATTCAAGTGGTAAAAGAAGATCATTTACTAAACAGAATGCCAAGCTACGACTGCAATTCAGGTGATAATTAAGATATGATCGTTTCCTAAACTGGATTCCAAGCTTATTCTGAAACTCAATTGTTAAGAGATGATCAATTGCTAAATAGGATGTCGAGTTATTGCAGGGAATTCAATTGAAAAAAGATATTTATATACTAAATAGGATGTCAACTCAAGCTACTGCTGGGAATTTGAGTGATAAAAGTTGATCATTAACTAAATAAGTTTCCAAGCTATTTCTGGGAATTCAAGTGGTAAAATATGATACAGTTAACTAATTCTAACTCCTACACACACAAAACACAAGCAATGATGCGGTGTCGGTCCTGACAGCACAGGCCCACAAGCACAAGTTTTTAATCAAAACTCATATGCATACAATGAATAATATAAGCTGAGAAATATGATCAGTTCATTCCCTGACGTTCGTGTGACCAAGCCTGATACGAAAACCATCAAAAACTCTTAAAAAACAATAAAAGAGAAAAATCTGGAACGTATTCCCCGACCTATGCAAGGCCACAAACCTCGGGGGCTAAGGGTGAACAGGAACAAGTCTAAGCACTGTTCGGTTGCAACTGCAGAGTCTTAAGAGATCCAACGTTAACCCGCGCCGAAAGAACCACGAATGAACAATAAACATTTATGATCTGCATAAATACGCCAATGGCTTTCCCGCCAAAACTCTAATAAGTACATTGATATTCCTGAGGGAATAATTGACAGTATTGCTCCGGATTCAGAACTATTTTCTCTTTTCCTTCATTGTTCCACTTTGTCACACAATTCATCCAAGGAGAAAACTATATAGGATGCCAAGCCATTGCTTGGAATTCAAGTGGTTAAATATGATCATTTACTAAATAGGATGGCAAGCTACTGCTGGGAATTCAAGAGGTAAAATATTATTATTTACTATTTCAACTTGATCGAAATTTGTGAAAACAACAGAATTTAAAACAAAAAAAAAGAGTTCTAAAAACATATGGATGTAAAACATTTTATACTCTTGCACTAGTTAGTTAGAACCTTCGACAGTTTTTTACCTGACTTTCTGTTTTTAAACCATTCAGTTCTTTCTTTTACTTTATGGTACATAGAAATTTTTTGTTTGAAACAAAATTTGAGATCCTTCTATTCCATTAATCTTCAAACTGCAACCACGTTTTGCATGTTTCCTACTTTAAATACGTTTGCAAAATATACAGTGTACTTCACAAGCTATAAAAACCTTTTGCTTATTCTTTCATGCCCAAACACACATTAGCAAACACACATTCAAGAACTTTACCTGTGGCTTCTCGTCTGTGACCTCTAAAGGTCTGTAACTCTTTCATCATCCTAATGTCAAACAATTTAATCAAATGATCTCGAGAAGCAGTCAACAACCAGTTGCCATTGAGGTTCCATTTGATCTGCATTACTGTACTCTTGTGGGCATGTCTGAAAATTCATTAAAATCGTATTAAGCAAAATGATGCTCTTGCACTTGCATTTGTAGGGACAAATCTTTAGTAACAAGTTTTAACTAATCAGTAATAATAACAACAGACAAGTGAAATCTTGGACTAAACATTTCCAATAAAGGATTTGCAAGCTAGTTCTTGCCGGGTTTTTATTAAAGATTTAATTGGGTGCATGGTACAGTTAAACTTTATACATGTGGTAAAAAACAACTAGAATTCGTATTTAGCACAATCATCAAATGATCTTAAATGCTTGCGGTCAACTCTCTATGATATTTATAATTACACACATTGTTGTCAACGAGTTTCCAGTTCGAGGATCCCAAAGCTTTACTGGCTGCTGACTGTCTTTGCTACCAGACACAACAAGACTTTTGAATGGGTGCCATTCTACACATTTGACATCAGCTCCATGACCTAATTAAATAAAGTTAAAACAAGTACAATAATATTAGGCTGCTCATGATTATTTTTAAATGTTTTATCAAAGAAAACCAGAGTTTGAAATAATGTAGTTATTCATTTAACAGTTTTACAAGGTTTAACTCTCATGATCCAGCAGCCATCTTGGCCATCTAATCACGACAAAGCTTATCATCATTCCCAAACAACCAGGTGAAAGTACAAAGGCTTGTTACCAGGACGTATATATATGACCATGATTGACCAGGTAAAACTTCACAGGACAAATACATATGCCCTTAACAGAATCCTTTCCTAACAAATGCACTTTGGTGTATTTGCCAAGATGAAACAAGTAGCTTGCTTTCCTAGCAATACCCTCCCCTCTTCCTTCAAGAGTGTTCAGAGGAAAATTACTATCTAATCACTAATAATGGAAAAAAAATACTGATTACAACCAAACTTACTCCAAGTAAAATTATACAAACTGTAGCCTAAAAGAAATCTACTTGTCCATCAATCTGAGCACCATTGCCTCAAGAAAAACATCCAACTGCGGCCCGAAGGAACAAAATGTACCTCATTACTCTAAATACCTCCACCATAACCTTACTCCAAGAAAACAGTTACTAAAGTTCAAACAATGTAAACACTTCCTCATCACTCTAGCCTAACCCTTTCCTTACTCCAAGAAAAACAGCTCACTAAATCCAAAAGAGTATATTTCTCAACATTCTAAAAACCCCACCCCTTCCAAGAAAAAACAGATCAGTAAATCCAAATGAGATAACTTATTTCTCATCACTCTAAATACCTCACCCTTTCCATACTCCAAGAAAAACAGGTCACGAGAGTCCAAGTAAATGAAATTCTTCTTTTTTTTCATTCTGAATACTCCCACCCTTTTTTCCTTTTTACTCCAAGAAAAACAGCTCACTAAAGTCCAAATAAATGAAATTCTTCCTTGTAACTCCGAACATCCCTACCCTTTGAGTTTCTTTACTCCAAGAAAAAAATTTTGAGTTACATCCTCAAAGAGAAATGTCGATGTGCATGAAGCATAATCCCTCTTTTATGGTTCTCTTATCTGAAATTTGTCCTCTCTCCACAAAAAGAGAAACTGCAATTAATGGCCACTTCTATCCATGTCAAAATGGGTCATGCATAGCCCCCCATTTATAGTTCTCTGATGAAGATGAAGCAACAAACTAACCCCTCAACACTTTCTCCTCTGCACACCGATAAAAATCCCAGATCTTTACAAGCCCATCATCTGAGCAGGAGGCAAACTTGTTGTCTGTCGGTGAGAAGCTAAATACAACAAAAAAATGTTAAACAGAACTTCACGAGACCAACAAAAACATAAGCAGACTGGTTCCAGACTCTGGAACATGACAAAAGTTAAGAAAGTTAGCAAAGTTTGAAACTCTATGCTCTTTAGATTTTGCCAGTCCTTCATTGTTAAGTCTGATTTTTCAAAAAAATTGTTAGAGACGGAAAAACCCTATTTGGAAAACATGCAAACAGAACACACAATATGTAAGGTGGAGTCGCTATAGAGTAGAAAAAAGACAAAATAAATCTATCAACACAATAATAATAAGTATGTTGATATCAACAAAAAAATTACAACAAAGAGTTATTGCAAGCAACAGTTTCAGAATCTCCTGAATGAAATTTGTTGGTTAAAGATTCGTAGCAATGCAAGTCTGGTACTAGCTAAACACACAAAAATCGTCCATAGTTTTGATTAGAAATCAGCAATGAAGACATGTCCACAAGTTCTCAAAAATGCCTTTTTTGAAAAAGGATGAAGGTTGAAATTGCCACATCAGGGTTTACAGGAGTATTTTAAGTTGTACTTGTAACCACTATCAAAACTCAAGGAATTTTCCAAGCTGAAATCTTTGAGTAAAAAGCAAAAATTTTAATGCCTTAAATTTCTGAAACTAAAGACATATATGTCTAAGAAAAGCAACATGTTGCATTTATAAATCTCCTTGCCAACTGAAAAGTTAAACTTGCAAAAGGTTTTCATTCCTGGTCTTCAGGCTCTCTGCTGGGAGCCTAGGTAACTTCGAAAACTATTATTAACTGCAGTGTAAAAGTGATCGAGATAGGCAGCAGAGTATCACAGTATTGAGTGATTGTCCCAATTACCATCATCTTCTGGGTTCTATGAAGAGCATAGTCGCCTAGTCCCAGACTTTGCAAAAGGGTTCCATACATTCCACAAAGTACCCACTCATTGATCGCCAGCTCACATAGAAAAATTCCCTGCACTTTATGATCTTTGTTTTACCTTTCACACATTTTCAAAAATATCTTTCGAATTGTGATCATTTGAAAATCATAAAAGAAAACTCTAACAAACAAGAAAAATGTCACAAAATTCAGAACATCATACATAATTTTTCATGTACTCATATATATAACAGTATATGAGAACTTTAGAGTATTCCTTTGTGCTTTACCAAGTTAACTTTTGCAATGACTATTATTTGGCAGAGGACCAAGTTTGTTGTTATACATACTGTACTAACTGACCACAGTATGTGGAATTTCAAGAAAATTTAATGCCTAAATTTTTGGAAAACTTGGCAACTATGGAATAGCAGAGCTGTTTGTCTTTCTAAACATAAGTAAGCCCCCAATTGAAGCTTCATAAAAAATAAAGGGCCATTCATACAATACCATGTTTATTTTTGTGAAAATAATGAAATAATACATTTTCTAGCTTCTATTCTGAAGTGTTTAGAGCTAAAGAAAACAGAGAGATGATAATTGAGAGTGAAGCAGAATAGTGAAGTATGATCAATGCACCACCTCCACTTCAACACCCTAGCAGATGTCTCTATGTGCATGTGGTATTGCACAAAATTCAAGTCAACTAAATTCAGTAAATTAAATATTACAAACTTATATTTATACACAATATAAAAACAATCCAGTAAGTTGAAACACCTTTTTTGACAGTGACAAATACTAATACTGTTATGACAAAAAATATTCAACTTTTTTTTTTTGCAATAGTATTTTTTTTCATTTATCATCATTGACAGGGCACAGATTGGCTTACTGATGGGCCTAGCTAAAATTTGATGAATCAAAGACTTTGTATGAAATGCTAATTTTCCCCAAAGATATGAATAGATAATGTGGATAATGATGGGAGATTTAGCAACTTCATCAAGTCACCTATGTCATTTTTGCACTTAACCCTTCATTTTGATAGCCATGAGATTGAGACTTCAATTTAAAAAACCATGTCACCAAGAACACAGCCTTCAGAGACTGATAAAAATATCAATATTAAATCACAAACAGCTAAGTTTACCATGAACATCTCATTTATCAAGCTAAAGACAGTTAAATTTAGTTTCTTTGCCATAGTCTCAACTGAGATCTTAAAGCAGATGTCAAGGCATTAACAAATTAACAGTTTGCATGAATTTAGAAACTTAATGCAATGTCCTTGATCCTTCTTCATCATCACTCAAGTGACGTTGAGCATCAGCACTAGCTTAAAGTTTAATGTTTTCTCCAGCCTATGGGCTCCAGATTCTGCAGTGTTCTACCCAACTTCCCATCACCTCCCTGAACAGGACACTAATCCATCTCAGGTTAGCCCCAACAGAAGCTGGCATTAAACAAACTGAACTAAATAAACTAGGTGAAGTGTCTTGCTTAACACAAAACACTGTGGCCTGCCTGGGGCTCTAACTCATATTAAAAGGGCCAAAAGCTAGAGAAATTAACAGCAAGAAACCACCAAGCTGTCACCAGCTTTGACATTGAAACATTAAATGGATTAATAACAAGGTAACTATTGTATTAATAGGGAGTTGTTTTAATGTAGGGTTGAAGATTCCAGAACCCTCCTATCCAAAAAAAAGATGTTTTTTTCTTTATATTCAGTTTTATATAGTAAAAACATAGCATTAACACATATTCTAAATAACAGACCCCCACCCATACCAGTACATGTCATGCAGCCCCTACATGCAAAAACTTTAAAGTTGAACTAACATCCTCGGCTTGGCTGTACAAAGCCTGGCAAAGCTATCCACCGGATGAGCATTTTTTATATCAGCAGTTATACTAATTTACCCATTATTTTAGTAGTCTTCCACTCACTTAAAAACCAGGGATAGAGAAATCATTGAAGAACCAAACAATTTATCAGTGAAAGCATATAGCTTTTATCCAGCTGGTAGCTTAATCAGATTTTCATACAATCGGACCCTAGAATTCATTCAACTGGAATTTAAAACTGGTATTAAAAAAAATCTCTGACATAATGCTCACTATGGTTGGTTACAAATCTTAAATGTTTTAATGATGTAAAAGGGCATGATAAATGTACTTTCTCTGAGGTTATTTTACAAAGGGGACAGAAAAGCATCACTTGTGTTCTTATACAATTTTAGAAAATGGTTATGATGTGCGTGGGCGCTCAAAAAGCAGAGAAAACTCAGCTTTACCTCATTTTCTCTTAGTATTTTCCTCGAGCCCTCTAACATCATAACCATTTTCTAAATTGTATAGAAACAAATTGTTTGATGCTGTTTTTATCCTTTTCATGAAACCTTGAATGTGGTTCATGCAGGTCGCAACTCAGAAATTCTACGACCTCAAGGCTCAAACCTCAACAAAATGTAAGCTTCTCCACCCCATTTCAAGCAAAACTTCAGAAATAAAAAATCTGATGAGAAAAATTTACTTGTGCATTGTAGATAGATATATCTCCTTTACAAGCTCTCTGTAGAGGTATAGAAACAAACAATATTTTCATTAGTTTGTAGTGTCCATCATTCCTCTTTCACACTGTTGACTGTCAATGACATTTACTCTCTAATGGAACTTCAAGTGCAAGAAAAAAATTGTTTTAAATTCAAGTTTATGACCGGGGCAAGATTTATCTTCATTATGAAAAGAAATTTAAGACCTGACTATTTTTCAAGGCCATGTAAATTGTTTTAAGGACTTACTGGCACCCAGTGAAATGGTGCAAACTGGTTGGCAGAGAAAAGTGAAACTTGGGAAATAGTTGGATGGCTTTATTACAGAAAGCTTTTTATGTGGGTCTTATCTGTTGTAAATATGTCAATAGCACAGTGGCTGAGCAGATAGTGCATTTGACATGTAATTCTATGGCTGGAGTTCAAGCCCCAGCCAGACCACTGTGTTGTGTCCTTGAGCAAGACACTTTACTTGACTTGTTCCAGTCGAACAAGTACCAGTTTTGCTGGGGGCTGGGGGCTGGTTAACCTTTGAGGGCTTATTGTCCTGTCCCAGAAGGGGGGTCAAAAACTCTAAGCATTACTATGGAATCAGGGGATAAGCACTGGCCTAAATTTGAGGATTTTGCTAACATTTAAACATGGCAATAAGAGAGATTAATAAGCGAATGTATATGGACTCTTTAGAAGGGCCGCAAAAAAAGCACCTTGGAATACTACCTTAACAAGCTAATCAATACAAGTACCTTGCAAGCGGGAGAAACAGGAAATTAATCAAAGTTTAGAATGCAATAAAAATTTTTCCTTCAAAGAAATCAAGAGGCCATTGACTTGATAACCCTTCCCCCCTGTCTACACCTCTTCTCAATACATCTGCCAAGATTTTCTCATTCTTAACCATGGCAGCACACCTTTATAGAATGTTTCTCTTAGATGTACTTGATTTGTTACAAGACAATAAATTTGATAAGCAAAATTATTAACACATGCAATTCAGATCTAAGACTTTTGAAACAGAGGGGCACTGTTCCAAAACACTCTCTGGGGTTATGCAGATATACCATTTTGAGAATGCAACCACAATTATTTGTACAGTTGACTTTCTTCACTGGATTTGAATTTCAGTTTTTTTTTCATTGCATACTAATTCTTATCTTTTTTATCTAGACTGCATCACAAGTTATTAAACGTGTAAACAGATCTCTGATGATATCCTTACTTATTAGCACATTTAGCAGAAGGCATAAAGGTCTAACCATTAATTTTGCAGTTAGAGCAAAAGGCAGTGCCTTCTCAGTTGTTTTAAGACCCTGAGTGATGGTCCAACACCTGCAATTAAACCCAGGTCCACTGCATGGCGGTCAGGCACCTTACCAACTTGGCTAACCCGTCAGTAGCTAACAAACAGAACTGCAATTTAAATGGTTAGTTTTCTGGTACAGGCTTGTATATCAAATCTTTTTAGCAGCTTGCTAGGATGGATTTTATAACTACCAGTTGCCTCTAGGCAGCAAGGACTTCTGGTGTCAATCGTAGAAAGATAAATTTAAGAAAATGTAATTTATGACATTCAGGAAAACCCAGGGAAAAAACTTGCACACACTACAAGCTGAGGAAAAAAAGAAACTTAGTTCCTTTCCTTACCCTTTCTAGTACTGCACTGTTGTTACTATTATAATTTATTTTTTAGTTCAATTTCAAATTAATACCTGACCCTTTGATTACCAGTCAGTCGCACCCACCATAGTTAATCTAGGGACTGGTTACGAAGGCTGGCAAACTTCAAAAGGGAATAACAAAGAATGTGCAAAGATGCTTTGTTGTAGGTTGAATGAACCGCGACCGTGCACATTCTTTGTTTCAGGTGTTAGTGAGAATTTTTTGACTGGCTACTTGTTGATTTGCATTTCAAAACCTTTTGTATTTTATGCACCTTCAACACTAGTAAACAAAAGAAAATGACAAACAAAGACCTACAACAATGGTTTCATAACCAGTCCCTAGATAAGCAATGCACCCACCAATGAAGTATTGAGCACTTGACCAGTAAATGTTTATGGTTCCTAGGTTTCAAAATCAATCTGAATTTCAGCTTACAGTCACTGATCAGACATGTAAGTGTTAACGATATGACAATGAAAACCAAGGTTAGAAACATTGGATGTTTTGGTGTCCTCATGACACCACCCGGTCAAAATAAAATAAAATATTAACTCTAATAATTTATCTGTTATCTGTTAATATTTTATTTGGACCTGATGATAGTGTCAAGAGGAAACAGAAAGGTCCGATGTTTCTACCTGTGATTTCCATTGTCTATCGGGAAAACGAATTTACTTACTATTATGTATTCAAGCTGCAGCTTTGAAGTTTTATTGTTACTATTTATCATTATTTCTCCTACAACTGTTCTCTCTCAGTCGTACCATATTTATTCAAATTAGCACCCTTGGTGCTAATAAAAATTTTTGCCTTTTTTGGTCGGCAGTTATTTTCATAATTCTCAGCAAGTAACAACTATATTTTGCATGAACAAAACAATTAAAAATGATTTATGATTTGCAAACTTCATTCAGGATAATCAATTTCACTCTTGTGGAAACTGCAGTTGGAATATTGAGGAGGATCCCAGTGTTCTAGTAATTGTCTGTCGGACTATGATATTAATTTTGTAATCTACTGAGGAAACAATAAACACTTCACTACGAGTGTCAATTTCTTTCTTTTTTCTATTTATTAATATGAGCTTTTTTGGAGATGGGGATGGGCGCTAATTCCAGGCTGGGTGGTAATTAACTTTTTTCACTTTTTAGGTGGGTGCTAATTTGAGGTTGGGCACTAATTCAAATAAAAATAGTAATTGTTTTACTCTCACAAATTCCCTCACAGATAGAAGACAGTATATAGGATTACAAAACATGCTTTACAATCTAGGGAAACTATCTTTACTAACTGAAAATAATCACACATGCATCTAACACTTGATATGACGATTAACATAAAGATTTAACATGTTGCAAATTTACAGTCTTTTTATGAAGGTTGGTAAAGCCTTTATAAAGAACTATTGGTTGCTTAAAATCAACAAATAAAGAAAAAACAACTATTTTCATCTATAGCACTCTGTTGCAGGCTCCCAAGGTGCAGCTAAAGAAAATTTGGTATTAAAATATAAATAGCAACTTGGTTTTCAGATAAATTGTAGGTGGATTAAAGTCACAGAGAGCTGCATTTCAAAACCGGACAAAAACTTGAAGCATTCAAGTAAGAAATTTTGTTATCAATCAGATGCTCTATGAGCCACATTATGATTGATGTAAATTCTTGATAATTCGATGGTGACCCAAGTTTGTCAGCTACTACCTAAAAAGCATTTATATGTATGCGAGTTCTGTGAAGCAGGCAAAGAATAGATTTAGTATTAGTACTAGTAAGGCCAGACCATTGACTCAGGGTATGGACAGGCCAGTTGGTTGAGAAAAAGTCTGAAAAAAAAAATGGTGGAGGTAACTGCTACATTATTTTCAAGTAAAAAAAATGTGACTGCAGTGCTGGACATTCTTCTGCCTCTGATAATTGTTTATAATTTAGATTACTCTGTGAAAACAGTTTGATACTCAATAAAAATGATGCAAAGTAGGCAGCAAGATTTCTTTCAAAATAATCTGGCTACTTTTGAAACTTACCTTACCAAACTACTAGAATGCAAGCGAAGTTGCAGAGTTCAAATCAAAACTGAAATATAACATTGGGTCACTTTACAGACTAAAATTGTGAATAATCTAATGCAATGAATGAACAAAATAAGTTCCTTTAGTGGGAAGAAATTTTTAGGACTAGTACAGGGCATAATTTACTAAATTTTTCAAAAGGAGTTTCTGTAGCTCTTAAAAAATGTTCTTTTTGTACTGGTTAACAACATAAAAACCAACTTGTGTTTAACCAGTGATACAATTCAAAGGAATATAATTAGTATAGAATTCCTAATGAACTTTGCCACAGGTGGTAAAGTGCAAAATGTAATGCAGATGAGGTCTTGAATTTGGACATTCACAAGGAAATAAGAACAGCAACTCAAATTTACAATCCACATGTAACAACCTTTTCATAATTCTATGTGAGGTATAAAAAGAAGTAAAACTTAAAACTGAACTTCAAAGCATTTTTAGAACAGATGAATGTACTGTGGTCTTTTCTGAAATAAAATGAAACTTTCCTTGAACACTTTTCTCAGAGCAGCAGCTTGTTTGGCAGCTTCATAACCATGTAAAGGGGCACAATTAACCACAAAGGGTACGATAAATCAAGGATCATGAGGAACACAGAAAGCAATATTGTATTGTTAGAATGGAAACTGCCACCTGGTCAGCCCAGTTGGTAACTAAGGCTCCAGTCTGTCATACAGGAGGGCTGGGTTTAGTTCCTGGACCTTTGCTCAGGGTCTTTAAAAAACTGAGGAAATGGTGTTGCTTTTGCTTTAACATCTGTAAATGGTTAGACTTTTGCATTTTTTAGGATAAGGATTTTAAACTGTAGGTACTGAGTGGCAGATGCCGAAGGGGACCTCAAGTCCTATACTGCTTGTTCTACCATGACTCCTCAAGTAAAAATGTCATAAACAATAAACCAAAAGGTGTCAAGTGCAAAAGAGAAAAAGTACTAGAGATTCAACAAAGTTATTTAATGGGCTTGCGACTAAAAACAACTTTTTAACTAGGCATTGGCTGGATCTCTTGGCATTGATTGACAGCTCAGGTAATGTACATACTTTGTTGCAAACATATATGGGTGGTTATCCATTAAGTCTGGATACCTGGACACTTTATTGGGGGGTTGTTCATGGGTGATAAGTTTATTGTTGTTAGTTTTGTTTATTGTCCTCAAGATAAAATAAAATTTATTTCTGAGTGTCAATCTTTATTAGAAACAGCTGCAATTTATTAACTCTCCTAATAATTTATTTAGTCCAAGAACGACTGTGTTGCCTTAAAACTGTTCGGTTTGATGCAAACGTTTTTCTCATCGTAACTGATACAGTTTTCAAAAGCAGCTTATGGAAAAATCACTTAAGTGTCTCAAAATAAAGGTTAGTTTGAGCACCACCTTAATCTAAAAAATTTTAATGTTCATGCAACCGACTTACAGAACAAAATCTTGGCAGTTTTGAGACACTATGTTATTTTTCCTGACTTTAAAGCCAATAATATAATAGTTATATTCATAACTATTTTACCTTTATTGTGTTAGTCCCTGTCAATAGCTTAAATATCATTCAAGTACAGTCCCAAGAAGAGATGTTCTAGAAAACGCCCAACAAGGAGCAAACTAACTTGTACTATACCAAAGATAAATCCTACTCTTAAAATTGGCGACTCCACCCACGTGTGTAATATGCATTGCCATGGCAACAGATCCTAACCTTAGTCCTCTTATTGGCTCATGGTGGGCTTCGTACATTTGCACATTGTTCATGTTGGACTGCCAGTACTTCACATATCCTGAGTGATCACCCGACAAAAGCCACGAGTCATTGTGGCTCCAAACCATTGATCGCACTGGACTCTCATGGGCCTAAATAAACATACCAAGGTTTGTTTTAAAGTCCCTATCAAGCTTATTTTTTTAATTTACAGATGGAAAGTAGAACCCTTTATGAATAGTATTTTTCAAAAATAAAACATTTTCTTGCTGTACCTGTTACATTTTTTGGACTTGAAGCACGCAATGATGCTGGAGGCATATGACATAGCATGAGGCAGAGACAATTTTATTATCTCAAAACATTGAGTTCTGGTTACAATAGTCGCATTGTTACAACTTTAATCAATGAAATATTCCTTGATATTGTTTAAAAATAAAAATATTCTTATCTTTTTTATAAGAAATGTGTTATTTTTAACAAAATCCACCCAATTCACTTCTGCTACATCAGAGGTTACCAGTCCCCGGCCTGCTCGGTCAAAACTTCTACTTCAATCTTTCTTTGATTAAAAAGCATACTTAAACATGGAAATTTTCTTTGGTTGTTCGAAGTTCATGAGTTCATAGACAACAACAGTTTTAATCTAAAAAGTAAAAAATTAAGCTTGATAGGGACTTTTCTGATTCAAAAGCTTTAAAACAATCACTAATGTTGAGTAGCTGAATACTGACGACAAATCATGTAGCCTATTAAAAACTATAAAATCTTTATTCTAATATTTTGTTTGTCAATAGACCTTATTCATAAAAGGCAGTGATTTTAAAATTATTTTGTCTGCATTCAAATCAATTAATTAAGCACTACTAATCTTGTTTTGGGTAACATATTCTTTTGAAAAGGCTTCAGCCTTTAAGAGTTTGGCCACAATTACTATTAAACTTACAATATTATCTTTCAATGGGCAGATCAAAAACTACCTGTTGAGAATCTTTGGAAAGTGTGAAAACTATTAAATTTTAGCAGGACATTGATTTATTTAAGTAAGTTTGTTGTTGAGGACTTGGTACTCACCTGTAATATAGTTTCAAAATTGAAAGTAAGTCCATTCCAAAGAGTAAATTCTCCACTGGATGCGCCAGTCACCAATCGACGTCCTTCTGGAGTCCACTGTCAGTGCAGCAAAATATTGGACAATTGGCAAAAAACACTTTTTCAGAACATGAATTAAAAAAATTGCTGAATCATACTTTTTTTTACCAAACATTTCAAAAAAGACTTCGAGACCCCCCGTGCTCCTATCTTGCCACGATTGGCT